>JXSR01S001211.1:30081-41208 GCA_000969725.1 Ophiothrix spiculata | reverse complement strand
TGCTTCCTATGGGAAATTCTGTACTGGAAGTCATGTGAGTAATTAGTGATGAAACATGTCCAGATTGCAACATTACAATAATTTACTTTGATTTATGGGCATCTCATCACTAACTATCCATATTATTTCCTGTACAAACAATCCCATAAGAAGCAATGCATGATGGGATATACACGAGATCTTCTTTTATGCATTATTGCCTATCACAACCTTCATGCATCATGCGAATCTGCATTTCATCATCACAATCTTTAAAACACCACCTGTTTTGTTTATTTTCAAATTCTAATTTGTTTCATGTTTTATATGCTATGATGATACAAAATTTAAAATCCTTGCATAAAATTTGAGCAATCGCACAATAAAATGTAAGTACATATTAAATAAAAGTCATGGTTAGCTACATCACTTTTTACACAGTACTGCTCCAAAATGTTGTAATTCAAAAAATCTAAATGAAACAAAGTTGAATTTCAATCTATTTACTACATCTACAATGTAGTATGCACTGACAACCCGATCTCAGATTATGAGAGGCCCCATAACAACTTTCCAAAATCACCCACGTCACTGAAAGATGAAATGTTTGACCAAATACAGGGCTCAAATTTGTATCCTATATTCTTAAGCTGTGGCATGTTCTGGAGAAATTAGGGCTTCTCTGGTGGGCCAAGGATGTTATTGAATTGTTCAAAAGGAAAAGTGGCAAAATTAGTAATAGTATGATGAAGATTTAAGTTAGTGCTTAAATTATTGAAATAGTTCAACTCGTTACACGAATCTCACAATATCCCATTCTGCAAAGTTAAGAAAAGTTCCCAAATTCAAATACACTATAGACTGGAGTTGGTTATGATCACAAAATTGCTGCTACACTGGCAGCACATGCTTAGTGGTTTGATGACACAGTGATAATTGGATTAGGGTTAGAGAGGTCCTGGGTTTAAATCAAAAGTGAATATCTGCCTTTTTGAACTTGCAGATTTCCGAGGAGATAGCTTAGAAACATAGAAGTTGCAGTGTATTAGAAAAAGTGTTTCAAAAATACATTTCTCCTCGCATCTCGGTAACCAAGTATCTTTACACCTTTAATAATTCTGGTAGTATTTTTAAAAGAATGACTACATCTTTCTGATGCACCAATTATTTCTAAATTTGTAGACATTAAAGTATGTTTTGGAGAATGTGTTTCATTTCAGAATTCTGTCCTTTTCCTTACTGTTTGTAGACCACACACCCTCTCTAAATGGCATTTAATGGCTTAAAAGTCGAAATTCAATCAAAACATGATTTCACATCTGCCCCCTGGTCTACATTCTATTCCCATTTTACAAAACAAATTTAACTCACATTAGTTAACTCCTACTTCAGTTCGCTGGAATTCAATTTAAACTGTTTTGTCTTCAACATGATTCCTCATAATAACATTAGTACAGTTACAAAATGGGACGGGGGAACTCTCCAGTAAACGTCTGTCATCATATGTTAGCTGAAATTATTCCATGGAAATGTGGTATAAAGCTGAGCCCATGTAAAGTGATGCTGTAAACAAATTCATTTATGGGAGTATACACCTAACGAAATTGTTTGCAAATCAAAACAATCTTTCAAAGCACAAAGGCAATTCGTGCGACACACCAATAAACACAATAAATTTGTAGTACAACAAATGTTTAAAAATGGTAGGAATTGACACTGAATTATCAAATGCCACCAGATTGGACACAAAATGTTTGTATTTTTATTTAGTCACATTTTTTTTGGTGGGGAGCATCTCCCATGCATATTTCATCATCTTCTCACACAAATACTTTTGTGGATGAAGAGACCCCGTTCCTGTTCCTTGCTCAGATGTCGAGCTCAGATATTTCAAACATTCTTGCAATGACATGAATATCCATCCACAATCTTTGCACAAATGTTTCACTGGAGTTTTAAAAATACAAACAGAAAATTTTTCAAGGATCGTTAAACCATCATAATAATTAATGTCCATCCTATCCAGACTCTTTGCTCAATTATATTTAAGGGTAGTAACAAATCATCATGTGACTTTAGCTACAAATATCAATATACCCTCAATCTTTACCAAAAATGTTTCAAGGGTTCCTGACAAAATAAAACATGAATTGCCACCCCATCCCCAGTATTTGCTCAATGTTTCAACTTAAAGTCTATGTAACATGTTGATACTCAAACACAATGCAATTCACGCTAATATCTTAATGCCTTTCTTGCCTACAGGCTGTCTCTTCACAGACCTCGCAACAAACGATTAACACTAGTATTATATTAACAGATCCAGGCCAATAAGCACCTACGAGGCAGAGATGGTGTCAGATCAAGGCACCATTGCCTCTAGACTGTTTTGGTTTGAGTCGTTAGATATAATCATGACGGAATACGTCCATGAAATCTTGTCCGAATGTTTTATCCCAAATGTCAAATTCTATTCAATTTGATCTAATCTGTGTTAGCGATTTAATCATGGACACAGGTTTTATTGAACATTTTGCTTAGCGCAACTCTTAAAATAACAGAAATCTAAATTGCCTCACTTTAAGTTCAATTATCATCACTTTCTCAGTGTATTCCTTATATTTTCATGAAAAAAAGAAAACAATTTATACTGTCTGCTGTCAGATACACATTATACATGTTATATCAAAATTGATTTGATAATTGGTTTATTTGGTTGATTAGATCTTTAATTTCCTTTTAGAGCAATTATCATTTGTCATTTGATTAGTTTAATTACACACTCAATCAAATTCTACATTTTATGCTTCAAACGTAATTGCAATGATATATAGATATGATGAAATTAGGAATTGTTTGGTTGTGCAAATCAGCACTTGAAAAGCAAACTTCTGATTAACAAATGAGACCGTACATCACAAACGAGCCATAAATGCAACAAACTTTATTTTGTGCTACAGGTGAAAATACATGTCAAGGTCGTAACCCTCCTTTTTATGTGGTCTCCCATCCATTGCTCTGATTTTTGGGAACCACACTGAATGATCCCTTTTTTGCTCAATTTGTCAATTTTTTGTCCACCACTTTCAGAAATTCAGTAATTTCTTAAATGTCAAAATTAGACTTATTTCATTCAAAAACTGACAATGAATGACCCCTTTTTATCATTCGTTACAGTGAATTGCTCTGAATGGCCCAGTTTTATCACCCTCTATACCAAATAATCCCCTATTTTTCAACCATTTTGTCATTTATTGTCCCTATAATATTTTAAAAGCTGGCAGGAGCAGTTATGTCACTTTCATATATGAGTGCCCATCCCGGAGGTTTTGCCTGCAAGGCAACAACAACAACAAATGTTTTACGGGCGGGTGGACCTTTCAAAAAAAAAAATTGTGCCTAAAATAACCCCCAAATCAGGAAAAATATGGGAGAAAAAGTCTGAAAAACTGATTTTTGTTAAAAGAAATTATCTATAAAATTTTACCAAAATTGATAAATGTTGGCCCCCAAAACAGTGGATTTTACATGATTTTGGCAAAGCTGAAAAAAAAAATCTTTAAAAACGCAAATTGAGGGTTGGTCAGAGCTTCACACCACCACATTAAAAGAAATTTTCTCCTAATTTTCTTAATCAGAGACAAATCTTTGCATTGGAATGTATTTTGTATCATATTTTGACACTATGCATTATATTTCTACAGATCCTGTTGTCTCATTAATTCTTACCTAATTCTCTATTAATATTCATAAAATAATTACGCCAGTAATGATAATAGCCTCGTTTGGCTGCTGCATTAATGTACATTTAATCGTAACACATGGTACTTGTTGATTTCAAAATGGATTATTAAATTTGCCAGACTTGGTGAATAATGTATACTGTGATGTTACTAATATGCAAATCATAAAATTAAGACCATCCACAACAAACACCCTGTAATGTCAGCTTTCTTCATTTTGAAGTACTGAGTAAAATACATCTGAAAGTTGTACAGTTATTGACAATATTTAGGTATACATCTACAAACTTGAAACCATCATATGTGAACTCAACATCTTTTAAAATATCAGTTTTTTATTTCAACACAGAAATATCTATAAAAAAAAACATCGAAAATATGCATAAAACATGTTAAATGAAAACTTCATCACCTTCACTGCAAAAACTGTAGTGTTCTACAACACGTTCAGAACATGTTCAGAACACATTCAGAACACCTTCAGACATGCCAAAAACGCGTTCTAAATGTAACAGATATAGAACGCGTTTTTGACACGTTCATTGTGTTCTGGATGTGTTCAAGTGGTGTTCCAGAACGTCACTTGAACACATCCAGAACACATTGGACACGTCAAAAACGCGTTCAATATCTGTTACATTTAGAGTTTTTGCAGTGTAATTGTTTAGGCTTTCGCCAAGGAAACCTGGTACTTGGTACCAAGTAAGCTCAAGGTAGCTTATCTTCAACAC
Source organism: Ophiothrix spiculata (assembly GCA_000969725.1). Taxonomy (NCBI): domain Eukaryota; kingdom Metazoa; phylum Echinodermata; class Ophiuroidea; order Amphilepidida; family Ophiotrichidae; genus Ophiothrix; species Ophiothrix spiculata. The sequence goes on along the minus strand of JXSR01S001211.1, from coordinate 36,755 downwards.
GGCTCCAATATGTTTTTTTAATTCAGTTTTGAATGCAGGGGGAAGACCGGAGCACCCGGAGAAAAACCTGCGGAAGCGAGCATGGACTGAAAACTAAATGCACATAAAGCGCTGGGCGCGGGACTCGAACTCGGGACCTCATTAGTGCAAGGTGAGGGAACTACCGCAACACCAACCCCCTCCCCCTATGCATGCATGTTATCTCAGTTTTTATATATATCCTGACATGGCCTGCTTCAAGACATAATATGAACTTTTACACAATTATTAGTTTAAAGTTAAACATTTGTTCTATTTGAAACTGCAAATTCAATTAAACAGGGACCAACTTTACTGGAAATTTGTGTTGGAAAGGCACAAATGTTAATTTTATGAGTTGCAATATTTAGGCTACAGAATTTATTATGAAAATCAATGTCTTTATCGTCATAAATTTTTGAATCTTTGAAATGAATAAATAGGTACAGTATTTTTGAGAATTAAAGTTGCAGTACGCAGGCAAAGTTAATAAATAAAAATATTGTAACTTGAGAGATTAGGCTATCTTTATGCAGAGAGCTTGCAGACAAACCCGGGCATTCTTAAAAAGAGATAGCTACTATATCTATACTTGCATATATTAAAAAAGTGCATAACACTGAACATCATTGTAATGGATTTGTTTGGTTGATAAACAAATAAATAAATACATTAAGTTAAATGTTCAGAAGTATGAACAACAAACAAAATGCCAAACAATAACACAGATATTGACAAAAACATAACTTGAAAAACACCAAAACCACCTGGTGCCTATATGACCTATTCCATTTCGCACCAAAACCACAAAACTTTTGTATCATTTTCATATCAATAAATCACAAAGAAATACATCAAATATTATTTAGAGTCACTCTTTTGCTTACACAGAACCAGTCAATCAATGAGTACAATCTATTTTAATCATGACAAGTTCTTTCAATAATAATTCCACAATTGTAAAATAAATTGAAATTACAAAAGAAAACATTTTTCACTTGTTGCTCTTAAGTAGTGTGGACTCTAATACATAGAAGTCAATAACTTGGCATTTTCAGATAACAAGAAATTGGAAGGTTGATTCAATTTTGTGAATGAAACCGATGATTAAATATTTACAAATTTTACACCCTTTACAGACAACCATTGTTGCCCTTATCACTGCCTACCCTACGCCTATTACAAAAGAATCCAACCTTTCAAAACACAAGATATATTCAGCTTTATCAACATACAAAATACAAGATGAGGTTAGTTTTATCAACACATGATAAAGGATTATTTTCCCTGTAAGTTAGACAAAAATCATATCATATATTTCCTACAATGTGTTTCTTGAACCCGAGAAGCATATTTTTTCCCAATAATAAAAACAAAATCTAAGAAATTAGCTTTCTGTATTACCACCACAGCTTGAAGTAATATAACTTTTAGCCTAGATTCCACTTAGAATTAAAAACTTTTGGAAATGCTTTAAATAAAGCTTAAAAGTGTAGTAAAATCAAAAAAAGTACAAAAATGTACACAAAAATGGCTCAAATTGACAGTGAATTGATTTGCAATATATCTATTTGTGATGGTGGTGTGACTATCCAGTGTTTTCTAAATCCTAAATTTGACCCTCAGTCTGGATTTACCAGATAAAAGATCAAATGAAGCTCTTGGAGATAAGTTAATTCATATCAAAAGAGAAACAATTTTATCAAAAATAAATTTGTTTACCCATCACAGGTGTAGAAACAAGATCTTTTTAAGATTTGAAACTAGAAACACTTTTTCAACCATTTTAAGTCGCCGGCGACAAAAATACAGCTGGTAAATAATTTCATTTTTATCTTCTGTTGCACAAATTCAGCGGAAACTACTGGTAGGATATGTTGGTATAATCATGTGCTATCGATACATGTGAAAAAAAATATATAGTCAGGAAATCAGCGGACAGGATCTAGGCCAGTCCCTTTAAGTTTAATAGGCCTACTGAACATCATTTATATAGGTAGGCAAGCACCATTGGATATCTAGAGTTGAATTTGATAAGTGGATACGGTATTTCATTAAGATTTTACCATTTTCAATTTTCTAAACCATGATTACCAGTTCTACATAGATTGCAAAACAAGATTTTAAGGGCATCCATTTCAAGGACAATTCCAAAGGGCACATCTAATTAGAAAGCATTTACATTTGAATGAGTAGAAGCAAATATGGGCATTAAAAGTCTCTGCCAAAATTCCTCAGACAAAATCAGTCACGTGACCACCAATTGCAGGGCACCAATTGCATTTGTAAACAATTGGCCCTGTATTCTGGATGTTTTTTACATCATCTAAAGAATTGTGATGCCAACTTTACATGACTAGTGCCGGGGAGCATCTGAGGTAGGTGACTGGCAGGTTTTAGTGAACGCTTTGGTTAATTTTACAGGTAGTCTTTATTAAGTGCTTAAATAAGAGTTTTTAACATTTTAAACTAAAAATGTACAGTAAAACATTTTGTCATTTAGGGTCTTCAGGATTACAGTCAAGATGGGTTTGGGGGACATTTCTATTTATTTTATCATTGTCTTCCTTTAAATTAGATAAAGCCATGTATTAAGGCTTTTAATTTAACATTATGGCCAGTCCTCTGAATACATTTTATCACCCTAGCAATATGCAGTCTATTTTAATGCAACTCTCCTGAAGCTAACCATAAAGTCATCATTTTATTGGTCATATTGCTCAGTGCAACTCACACTAGTAAGACACTTTTAAAAAGCTTTCACTTCACACCTAAACCACTGCATTAACATGTACACACAGACAGTCCACTCATTCTGAATTCAATATACCACAACATCAAATTCCTCGTTAACTGAAAACTCTCGCCGATCGTGATATTAGCACAGGCACGGAACCCGATGTACAATTAGCCTTTCTAGCCCTTAGTCTAATTATTGACAGTCGACTTAAGCCAGTATGATTTATACCTCCCAAGGGAATCTTTATACACATAATAGCTTGAAATTCAATTTCATATATGATATAAATTTAGTCAGGATTTTCACCGCTATATTTATTTTTTTGTGTTGTAGCGTCAGCTCATTTATAGATCTGAGTTACTTGTGTGGCAAATTTTATTATGTTTGGATCATGTTTATAGATTTTACTTTTCTAAAGGTCCCTTTTATGTAATAACAAGTTATTAGTGTTTCGTGGGTCAATATTGTTATTTTGAATTGATTGTTGCAATTCACTATTACTAGTGAGGTTAATATAGTTTATACCTTACAAAAATCATAAGGCCAAACAGAAGGCCATAAAAAAAGTCTAAATTGAATATTACATATCAGAACCAACAATAAATGAACAGTAAAAATTTCAAAATAAGAATAATTTAATCATTAGTATCCTTGTTTATATTCAAATTGTAAAACATTTTGTGCCATCAGCAGTAGATAGCAAAATAACAAAATGTACATAAAACCTTCAAAATTAGAATTTTAACATTTATGTGTCATTTCCGGGCAGGTTTGTTTTAAAATATTTACAAATTTACACCATGAATATTAATTTGAAGATTAACTTCCAATGGTAACTATTTCATATCCTTTATTACATTTTATTTTATATATTGTTTTCTGACTTTATCTTCTTTGAGTATCAATTTCAATACCACCCAATACTACATTTTCATAAAATGCATCACATAAGAGTAATATAACCGTAATGACCAATAACATCATCATATTTCAAGTATCACAAAATATTGGAAGAAATCAACCAGAAAAGGCTAGTGGCCTGTTGAAATAGATAACAAAAGGTCTGGCAACCTTCTACAAAACAGTTACATGTTTGATTTCATTTATTTACCAAATTCTGGAGTAAAACTGTGTATCGGAAATCAACCAGTATTTTAGAAAAGTTTATTTCTCTTTTCTCCATCATTAAAACAATTGTGAATTAGATGAAATCAGATGTGATGTAGCCATAGAAACTGTGTCATATGTTGAAATTTGCATGTTACATCCCACGATGAACTGTGTTCTGGTCTCTTTCCATTTTATCCTACTTTTTTCATTTGCTCTTTTTCTCCTACTCCTCTCTTTCTACCTTTTTCCACAAGAACTGTATGCCATCTATGAGCCATTCACAACAAAGCTTTATTGATTGAAAATTTGCAAGTCCCCTGCACGAACGCTCTACAAAATGTCTGCAAACTTGCGAACTGACAATCAATTCACTCTTTCACACGACCATCACAAAACTTTTGTTCCAAAGCTTATGAAATGGTCAAAAATATTCTTAACCGTTCATACGAACGCTGTGCGAATGTCATACGTCTATTTTGACCATACTTAACCTTCATCACGTATATATTACTTCTGCAAAAATAATTTGGTAAGAACCCATCCATGTCTGAACACAAACTCGCCAATAATGTATATACGCAACAGGTGGTGGCTGGTTACTGGACTAGAACCTTATAAGAGATTACGAGGCCAATAAAACAACTATAGTTTAAATGAAAATTGTGTTAGATGGCAATCAAACTTAATTTTGTCTTATCTATTTATTTATAGTTCCTGTAATATGATAAACACAATGCAATTGACTTCTAAATGATTAGCAAAGATTGTGAGTTTGAAACTGGCTACAATCCATACTCTTTGAGCAAGACAGCGATGATCCACTGAGCACATCACAGATCTGTTAGGCCCCCAAAATAATTATTGTGTTGCCCTTTTGGGGGAAAAAATTTAATTTAGCTCGGTCGGTCAGGATTCTTTTTTTTAAATACTTTTCCTGAAGCACATTTTGACCTTTAAAATCTCTAAAAACAATGCATGGTTAAGTCATATGACATTTATAATGATATTTTAGTTATTTCTTACACGACACCAAAGATTTGTTCATTTAACACATTTATTGCGAGTTTCTGTGCTACAAACAGTAAATTTAATAGAAAAAATTGTAAAAATACCAGTAATAACTGAAAATTGGGCCATTACAATTAATTGGCTTTAAAACAACAAGGTTGAATTGATGCAAATAAGGTGCAATTTTAACCTGAAAATTATGCTTTCAATTGGATGGTACCATATTTCAGCTAAAAATAAGCAACATAAATTGCATCACCGCAGCCAAGAGCATATTGTATGTTGCTCTCAGGATTTGATGCCACAAAACCACTTTATTCTCTCATGTTCAGATGGTTAGATTTCAGGCCCTTGAACTCATACAGTATTCCTTAAATTGGCACGGCAATATGCATCAATAAGGTATTGTCTACAAATTTTATCCCTTGAGCACATGGTCAGCTCCGTAATATCCAGTAAGTATGGTGTGCATTTTTCACAATTGCTTGGAAATGGACTTTGTCTCGAGGTTCAGTTAAGGGGTGAAAGCACGTTACTCAGTACATTTTTGCATTTATTTTGTACCATAACTTTTGAACAAAGTGCTTAAAGTTAATAAAAGTATACATTTCCAGAAAGAAATTTTCACAAGGAACATGATGGTAATGTTGATTTTTGACCAAAAAACACATTTTTGTGAAAATAAAAAAAAAACCATTTTTTGGCCATTTGGGCTTCGGGGCAAGCTAAAAATAACAATTTTTTTAAAAATGACCTCGGAATGAGAATTTTAATTGGATGTTGTGTCATTTTTACTTTTTAGGATTTTGGCCATTTTTTTGACTTTCATGCCAAATAAGGTCAAAAATTCATTTTTTCCCATTTTTGCTCAAATAATGTGTTTTTTGTGATTTTTTTTAAAAATGTGATTTTTGGTCAAAAATCAACATCACCTTCATCTTCCTTGTGAAAATTCCTTTCTGGAAATGTATACTTTCATTAACTTTAAGCACTTTGTTCAAAAGTTATGGTACAAAATAAATTTGCAAAAACGTAAAATTGAGTAACGTGCTTCCCCCCTTAAGAACCTCAAGACCATCAAATACATTTACGCAGTAACATGTCTGAACAATTCTTGGTAATAAAATATCCTCAACAGTCAGTCAATATTTTCATACTAATTGTGCTCCATGATCACATGATGCAGACAATGTCACAATTTTGCAGCTTCGTTTTGTAGCAAAAGGAACACGAAGCACCTTCTACGTCTGTTGCCCTACATTCCAGTGTAATTCTATATAAACCCGGCACATTGGTAGTCTAAGACAGATGGTGTAAATCAAATTAAGAGGAAGAAATTGTCAAAATCAATACAAAATGAATATATCTTAATTGGGAAGGGGAAGCACTAACCTAACAAGTGATACAGATTGTGCAACCCTTAAACCCCTCTTTTCAGACCTTGCCTGAGTCCGCCATTTTAAGGACTGTTCCCAATTCAGACCTTATTTTAAATGAAAATTTATCGTTTCCCTATAAACCCCATTTCAATCAAAATTTTCGAATTTTTGATCCCGGAGCTCACCTTGACTCTAAAGTTAATGCTTTTTAAAGGTCTTTATTAGGTTCACTTCCATTTTCTATAACCCACCCCCATTTCAATCCTTCAAACAGGACCCCAAATATCATATAGCTTGTAGGGGTCACTTTTATTGTCATTCCAGGGGCCCGTTTCATAAAGATTTGAATCAAGCGTATGTTTGATTTATCAAGCGTTAAATAGGTTGATGTATACAATGATTTACGTTTGAAATCAAAC
>JXSR01S001209.1:0-19621 GCA_000969725.1 Ophiothrix spiculata | reverse complement strand
CTTGGTTAGACGAGGGTTAATGTTTTGGTTTAACCTTTTGGTAACGTTTTTGACATTTTTTAATTAAAACGTGCGCTCATCTACGCGCGGATAAAAATCGTCACAATTGTTGTTTGGGAAATACTTCTCCAAGTTACTATGGTAACAAATTATGATTAAATAAACCTGCTAATATGGTCAAATAAAAAAACCTGATTTGTTTATTTGAAGTAAAAAAGGTTCTTTTTTAAGGAATGAGCCTGCTTTTATTTTGAATAAATCGACAGCTCATCGGTATTTAAAATTTCTATGACATTTAATCAAGGAAATTGTTACTGCCATTATTTTGATGAAGTTTAAGTTTGTTAACAATCTAGTAGACAACCAACAACAGCCGACATAATTGCAGTCTCATCCGAGGAAAATAAAGAAAAAATATCATGCCTGAAAATATACCTACTTTATTTCAACCAGAATTGCTTAAAGTATGGAGTGTTACCTATTCAATATAATAGTGTCTATAATAGCAGGCGACGCTTGTCATTATCTGCATTTTCCTCTTTATTGTTCAAGGTCAGACGATTGACCACTGAGCCTGTTTTCATTAATGACGACGCCGAAAGCAAACTGCGTACCGTCAGACTTTATACAAAACCCTTTACAAAATATTACTAAGTCCGACACAATTTCTGAAAAGCTTTCCTGCTTATAAAGATTCTTTTAATGGTGTAATAATTGTAGCACCTGATCGGTTCAGCTTTCTTTGTAAACAAAAAAATCAATATTGCGTGAGGCACAAACAAAATTGATATAAGTAAAGCTACGGCCACAATGTTCGTATGAACAAAAGATTCGTAGTTTGCACGGCGTTTGCAAAAATGGGTATATTTTTGTACAAAAGTCTGACAAATGTTCATGTTTATGACAATGTTATTAGATGTACATCCCCTTGACGAATAGAATTTTTAAATAGACTGTTTTAAACATAGGCCTATATAAAAAATGCCCTTACGAATGGTTACGAAGGCCGTACGAACAAGCTATTGAACAGACAAAAACAACCAATAGAGGCAGTTTCATACGAACGTCGTATGAATGACGCACGGACATCTTGGGATCAAAACCTGCTCTTTAGTTCGCAGCATGGTCAATGGTCATGTCCAAAATTTCCTGTTTATAAGACTTTACTGTTGCCGCACGGCTGTCGTACGGCAGCATACGAATATCATAAGAATTTCGTATTGTAATTCCTGTTCGAACCTATGCCTTTTAATGGGGATTAGTCAGAGAGGTGCTTATCATCTCTTTGGGATTTACATAGTAATCACTTTCGCTATGTCGTTTACATGTTGATGTTGAAATGGTCGGTGAACATACCATTATTTTGTTTGTCAATACTCAGACTTATTGAACTTGTTAGTGTTTGTTGCATTTATGAACAAGTAAAATGAATCTGTAATTTATTGGGGTGCAACTCCATCTTGAATTTGAATGCGAGTACGCTAAGTTTTAGTGGCGCCAAGGAGAAATCCGAGTATTATGTGACCTCCCTCCTCCTTTTTAAGCGTAGGATTTTTATTAAAACTGTAATGACGCTAAGTCGTGCCTTGAAAAATATTTTCTCTCGTATATTACCTCTACTGTTTTACTAGTTGCATATTTTGTCTCTTTCCCTTTTACTCTATTTTTTTTTCTTGTCGCTTGGCTTCTCTTACTGCCTTTTCTACCATTTCTCTATTTCGTCTTGTCTCCCCTTTCCACGTTTTATTCTTGTGCCCCACCCACTGTATGCCACCCAATATTATCTTTGAGCCATTCAGATTTATTGATTGAAAATTCGCAAGTTCATCGCACGTACGCCGCCGTAATTAATGCCAACGAACTGGTTATTAGTAAATTTTCTTTCGTACGGCCGCCGCAAGACGTTCGTACGAAAGCTTACTAAGTGGTCAAAAACATTCTCAACCGTTCGTACGAACGCCGTAAGGCTATTGTGACCATGATATAACACTGCTTGTAGTGTTAAAACACTACAAGCAGTGTTATATTTTGAGAAACACTTAAAAACAATATCGATTAGAAATAATTACAAACAACTATACTATGTTAGGGTAATGTTTGTTTTAATTTATTTAAAAGATTTGCCCTGTATTATTTACGTGGCATTTCTATCCTTATTAAAGATAAGTATCGGTTTTACATAACGAGAGTCTCTTCTTTTAAATTTTAAAGATCTTGCAATTTTGAGCAAGTAATTGTTGTTGTAGCCGCTCTTGTTACTGTAAATGGTAATGGTGGCTTTAATTGAACAAATCATGCTATGATAAAACAAAACGCTCTCTTGCAAGTTTTTTTCTATGTAAATCACTTAATCGTAACACTTAATAAACAACAGACTGGGTAGAACACAAGGTATCGGATATGTGTCAGAAATATGTCTGTCTCATTTGTTGAAGTTTATTAACTACCCTGATACTAAGTTACTTGTAGTTCAAACAGGATTGACTGTTATCTTTGACAAGGAAGGTTAGAGTAACTGTTATAGCAATAAAACTTGATAACAGATTTTAAATTGTAAGTGTGTGTTTAAATACATTTATTTCATTTTCCTGTGATCTATGCCCATAAGAAGAAATTTGGTAAAAAGTAAAAGGGTTTTAAATAGTCACATGATATCATGATGAAATGAACTTATGCCAATTGTAACTTTAAGGGTTTTATTTACATCAAATGTATTGCATGTATTCCATATTATAGATACGTAAATACTTAATTAAACAGTTTTTTGAATATGACTCATGTGCTATTGTAAATCATATATTATAAATTACAAGTAAAAAAAAATATTATAAATGGTTCTGATATTATGAAATTTAAGGGCATTATATTAACAAAACAACCAATACCACTTAGATTCATTTGGTATGTTAACAAAGTATTATTTTGAAAGCTTGTAAAGCTAATACGATTCCTGGACGATATCTTAAAATCGTTTTTATCTATTAATCATTATTGTTCCTGTTCAAGTCTAACAAGACAATTTATAGTAGAAAAACACAAAAATGAGACCCGAGACCCGTAAGTCATATATTATAAATTACAAGTAAAATAAATATAAATAATTACAAAAAAAAATGAATACAACCATTTTTGGTTTCTTTGTAAGGTACTGGGTGTCCAAAAACTAACTGCACATTTTAAAAATGTTAATAACTTTAAAACCAAGATTTGTATTACAACTCTAGACATATGTATTGATAGAGGATTGCAATTGGCAAGAAGGCCAACTAGAAAATTTCTGAAATAATAGACAGTTTGATTTTGATAAGAAGGTGGTAATTTAAAATGTATGTGTGACTGTATTTGAATGTTTGTATAGGGGGTAATGCTTTTGTGCACCATTTAAAGATAACCATAATGCCAGAGTTACGCTTTGACAAATGAAAAAACATATTAATGAGCATTTTGTAATAACTAAAACAAAAACCACAATCAAACATCTTAGTAATAACATTGTAAAAGCTGTATCGCTGCATAAGTCATTAAAATATTTATAAATGATTGTCCTGTCTTCAGACATTACACCCACCCCTATAATATGTGAGTCGCGCATTTATTTTTCTTCTCATTCTTCTCAGCATGAAAGTGCGTTCGTTATGTTTGACCTAAGTTACGTTAAAGTTATAAGCATTTAAAATGTGCATTTATTTTTGAACACCCTGTATATTGAGTTAAACACTAACAAATCAGAAGTTTGTCTACAATTATTATCAAGAGGTATGGGGTAGGACATATTACTTGAAGAAAACAGTCTAATCGCAACGACCCTGTTAATGAGCTCATTATGCAAATTCTGTATTCCAGGTCTCTCAAAACGAGAAAAAAAAAATGGTCGCGAGATTTTGTTTTTTTAACGTGGCCTGCTAAATAGGCTCATTTTGAACCCATATTACCTAAAAAGGGTGAGAGCAAACGCAAATTGAAAACGTGGGTATGAACATTTGGAATGTTTCCAATAAAATGTATGTGAATGTTTCTGCTGTTGATTAAAAATGAGAATTATATGGTATTTTCTTTTAAAATCAACGATTTTAAGCCTTTTGAAACACACGAATTTGAACCCCTACATCAATCTTGTTTTAGAAGATTAAACGCCGTCAGTTGGCTCGATGATCTAGGAAAAATATAAAAACTCAGATTGATGATATTTGAAAAATATGTTTTGCCTGTAAGGCCTGTAAAGTTAAAAAAAAAGGAGAAGAAAAATATACGTTGATGTGATGTACGAAAGGTATCTAATATCGGCTCTTTCTTCATTAGGCTATGATGTTCTTTATAAATACCAAATTTCAACATCAGGTCATGTTTAATAAAAAGTTACCATATATGGGCATTATGCCCTTTTATGTCCAAATATGGTCATACAATGTCCATGTTTGGGCATAAAAGTCTCTAAGCCGTTTTGTAATTCAGCTCTTCATTTTTGCTAGTGGAATCGACCAAACTCACGTCTTTTTATCTTCTTAAACAAGATTGATGTATGGTTTGAAATGTGTATGTCTAAAAAGGCTCAAATTTTTATAGAAAACACCATATAATGCATCATTTTTTACCAATAGCAAAAAATTCACTCACATTATAAAGGAAAAACTCCAAATTTTCATACCCACGTTCCCACTTTGCATTTGCTTTCTCCTTGTTCAAATAATAAGGGTTCAATGTCAGCTTTATTTGCAGGTCACTTCAATAAAAAAAATCTTGCAACCAAGATTTTGTAATATCGATTATGCATATATATCGGAGAGAAGAAGGCGATATATTGTCATCTGCGGATAGACTGAGTTATGATTGTATAATAATTTTTTTTTTAGTCAAGTGAGTAAGTATTATTTGCATGTTTTTGTTTGTTTGTTTGTTTTGCTTATTTCGGTTTTTGTTTTGTTTACGAACTTACGGCATGGAACAGGGCGCTGTCTTGTATGTAAATCACATATAAAACGTAATAAACAAAAGAACGGTAGAGAATGAGACATAGTATTGGTTTTGTGTCAGGAAAGACGTATGCCTGTCTCATTTGCTATTGTTTTTATTTATTTTGATATTAAATTCAATCTTCGTTCAAACTGAGGTGCTTCCTTTTAGACAATCGAGGTTGGAATAATGTCATTCATTCAAACGTCATAATATTGCAAATTTATTTAAAAAACCCGTTTTTCATTTTTCAAAAGAGAATATTATTCTAAAAGAGAATCTTATTGCTATGAGTAGGAAATATCAGCAAAAGGAATAGGTTGTATCATAGGACTGGTGAATAATTAACCATATATTGCTACAAAAAATTAAGACGAACTAAACTAGTTATTTAATAAATCAGAACATTAGTAGAATAAATTATTTCATAAATGGTGCAACAGAATATTTATGGTCAACCTAAAAAAAAAAAAAAAGAAAACAAACAAACAAAAAAAACCAAAACAAAACCAAAACAAAAAACACCGCAGTACATTTTAGCAAGTCATGTAGTCGAATGCGATGAAATAAGGCAATATCAGTAACATACTGTTTAAACATGTAATAACTATTCAATAAAAATGTCAAAATAATGTTTACGTTTATTAAATTATTCAACTCTATAATATTTGTAGGCAGGGACAAAGATTTTACAAAATGAAGTGCCTCTTCAAAACGAATAAGAAATGTTGCCTCAACAGATTTTCATTATGAAACTACATTAAGTGAAATTAATGTGAGTCTGCTTCAATATAAGGAGACATTTAATACTCTCTTAGATTTAATTTCCTCATATAAATACAGAGTTAATTTGAACTGTGCTGATATTGCCGAAAGGAATTGATTTTGAATGTGAACATATGTCAAAATGAATTCTTACTTAGGTACCATTTCCATACTCACATTCACAATGATAGAGATTTTCTCAGAAAAAAACAACTTTTTGAATCTAACTTTGGTGCTCTGAAAGTTTTTTTATTTCAAAGTAATGAAAAATCTGAATTTTTCACTAACCAACGATGAAATAAACAGGACGGGTATATATATCTAGCCAGTCTCAAAAACAAGTTAAAAGACATTCAACTTAACCGAATACATTTAAGTAAGGTAAAATTATATTCCTGAAACATTGCAGTGCGTTTTGAAACGCACAGAGTTACGCGTTTTGAGTTTTTGTCGAGTGTAGGCAAATACTAAGGGTGATTTTACACTCGACAACAACTCAAAACGCGTATTCTTGTGCGTTTTACACTCTATAAACTTTTGAAGTGTGAAGTAAGCAATTTAGACTGTGCTACGAGAACAAAAGCATATCCATTGTATTTACAACATTGGGAAACTGTGTTTTTGTATTATTGTGTAAAAGAATAGCAATGATTGCTTATAGTCAGGTAGATTTCAGCCAAATTATAGCATAAGTGTCACGTTGGGTATATATGCAATTTTTTTTGATGAAATTGATAGTTTAGAGCGTGTACTTTAAGAACCTATTTTACAATTTAAAAAAATACATATGTACGACTGAAAACGTCAGCACTAACACCGTGCGCTTTGCACAAAAACATGTTACAGCAACTTCAAAACAGCATTAAATATATTGAATATAGAAAAATAAATAATGCAAATGGCTTTATTGGTTAGAACATAAGCATCCCTTCACAATATTGTTGTTAACTTGTTTCAAAAAATCAAATGGACATTGACAACAAAGTCCAGCATATTCGCTTAAGATGATTACAGCATCATCAAAATAGCATTAAAAACATTTGATATTAAAAATAATTAATGAAAATGGTTCTTGTACTTCAACAAAAACATTTGTAACCAAATAATGTCTTTCGCATGTTATAAATCAAAAATATCGTCCAAAAAGAGACCCAATACGACCGCCAAAATACCCCTACATTATACGCACACTTTAGGAAATATCATTTTGGTGGCCATATTAATACACGTGAATTACAGGAGCTTGGCCAGTACAGTATGTCACTATTGTAGCCCCTAAAGCAATATTCATTCATTACTTTGTAAACAGAACATTTTAAATTCTGTTTTAATGTAAATGTAATGTCACTGTAACCACTTTCGGTCATGCTTTTTAACGTGGGCACCCATAAAAGGTGAATTTGTTACATTGAGAGTGATTTATGCATCATTTTTTGTCATATCTTTTCAACAATCCCATGAAATGTCATAATTTTGGTGTGATTTTAAAGACAATTTATTTGACTTTCAAGAAATTAAGAATACAACCAAAATGAAGTGACTAATTAGGCTAAATAACCTGTTAAAGCTAATTAGCCAGGGGTAGAGTAGGGTGAGGTTGAAGCGGGTGAGGTTGAGGCATCGTGAAAAGTATGCATCAATTTTTCTGTCATATCTCCTTAAAAATCCATTGAAGTGTCATAAATTTGATATGATTTTAAAGGCTAGTTATTGCTGATCAAACACAAGTTGGAATTAACCCGAATAAAGTTGATCATTAATGCTAATAACAAGTTAAAGTCAATAAGCTAATTTAGCCAGAGATGAAAACAGGTATAAATGCGGTTGGTGTGGATGAGACATGAACATTGTGCCTCAAATTTTGTCATAACTTTTCAATAATAATATGAAATGTCATAATTTTGGTATGGTTTTGAAGATAATGTAATGTCTATAAAATCAATAAAAAATGATAGCAAAATAAAAGTATTTATCATCTCTAATCAACCATTACCAGGAAGGTGTTGGGTATGGATGAAGTAAGTGATATGAAACGCAAATGGGCCTCACCTCAAAAAATATGACCTTTCCTCGTATAAAAGGATTCTTTGCTGAGTAAAATTTAAATCTTAATATTAATGAAATACAATCTTTATTTTAGATGATTAATTCCAGTTACTATATTTTTTTGGATTCAAGACTGTCAATAAGTAGGAACTTTATTCGAAATCTCCCCTTAGCATTAAACGTTTTCTCCTTTTGATCGTAAGCTGTTATTCCACCTGATCTAGCTATATACTCAATAATATTGATGGAACATCAGCTTTAGTTTGAAGTGGTTTAAGTTCAGTTTTCGTAGGAAACGGCAACTAGTATGTTGTGACAGACACAGGCATTTAACTTGGAAAAGAGTTGATATTAATAAAATAAACTAAGATAAGAAAAATAGATTGAAAAGGGAAATAACTCAATCATGTGCGACGACATGAGATGGAAATCATTTGCTCACCTGAAATGAAATATGTCATAGTTGGGAGAGTCAACTTATAACAAAGGAAATGTAGGTCAGAAATATGTTGCGCGGAATCTAAAAAAGCATATTTAAAGAGAACAGATTTATTAAATTTAGAATAAAAAGGAGAAAAACTTTTTGAGATCTTCTCCATCTTGGAAATTGAATCTGAGATGTCACATCTTTTCAATCATGTTGTTTTCTTAGTCTTGTTGAAAATTCTTTGCAGCTCACGAATTTGGCATGCAAAAGTCTCCGTATAATAATTAACTTGCCAGAATGTTCAATTCTTAGGGGCCAAGTAGTATATAAAAAAACTGTTTTTGATGAAAATACATAAAATGTTCTCGTCAAAGCCCTGTGATATAGTAAAAATGTATACTGACCATCATTCTGATCGAGCAAATAGAGACCCAGCGATAAAGTCAAACATTGACCAAGATACTTGGTAAAATATTCCTGCTTTTGAACCATTCGCCTATATACGTCAGGATGTCTTAACCGTTAAGGCTTGGCAATCAGTGATGAAAATTGATTAGCTATAATATATTTATGAGTTGAAATACAAGATTTTTAATAAAGTTGTTTTCGATTCAACAGATACAAATCAATAGCATTATTTTTTAGATCTATAATTATATGATTTAAGAAGCCTTTACTAATTAAATAAAATAAATTATAACGCACAAATGTTAGTACTTTAAATAAAGACATCTTTTAGTTCTTCAAATCATTAGTTGAAACAGACATTAAGGTATGAATATTCTCCTGAGCTCTATATGTTTTGAGGCAGAATATTTGCGAAATCCCCACATGGCAGTTTGTACTTTGCTAAGGGCATTTTCAATTTACTCGTCATCTCTATTTTTTCTTTCGATAATCTTAGGAAGATTATACTATACTAGTGTCAACAGATGACAAATTTTGTTTTATTTCTCCCAAGGCTATATTTGATTTTTTTTAAACAGTTCATTTTTTGGAAAATTAAAGATCATATTTTACCCACGTGTCATTGCATTATACAGCTATTATTAAACCCTTCAAGAAATGATAAATTAGGTATTTATTAAATCAGGAAATACTGTACTCATCTAAATAGGATCACTTCGTGTCACAAACTTCAAATCGAATAATGTTCCGTTATTAATGCCAAAAGCGTTTGGCATAAGTAAGAAACATTAATTTTGTTTGCATTACATTCACCACTATTACTTTTTTCTTTCTACACTGTTAGAAATTGTTTCGTCTCAATTGCCAGTATCATACAGTTTACAGCTGAATTCCGACATAAACTGTTACAAAACTAGGAAAAAAATCCGGATATTAACGGTATAAGACTGTCAGGTGGGACTCCGGTATTATACCGTTAAAAATTGATTGTTTTGGTCTGTTGCAATGACAAAATATTTAACAAATGTTTAATAAAGTGAACCACATGATGGATGGAAAACGCAATGTGCTTAATTCATCATGAGTGCAGTTAAACTTAAATATTCCTGTAGATTTAGAGATTATAAAATTACGGTAATTTTAACAGTGAAGAATTAACACTCTTATGATACCCATTGCTGAAATGTCTTACAATATAAATGACATTGTCTTTCTTTTTCATTTGAAAACTGTATTTAATTATAAAATAGTCCATTTGTGGATCGTCATATCGAAAGGTACCTTAATACCGGCAAAGTACATTACGAGATCGGGCCATTGAAGCTAATCATAGTCAAAAATCACGTCCAAGGTCGAATTTCTAATTCCATCAGAAAGGTTATCATTGAAGTATATTCTATCATATAAATCAGGTTCCAACATCCAAAACATAAGAAAAATGTATTAAAAACCAAGCTAAAAATCCTCTCTCTATTCAAGATTTTCTAAGTACAAAAACTTTAAACTCGATTTTCTCAGAACTATAGTTTTCCGAATTAGCCCGATGCCTTTTACCAATTTGGGTGTAACTTCGCAACCGAACATCCAATAACCAAAATCAAGGTGTCTTTTTAAAGCTTAAAATCTCAGCTTTCAGATGAGACCAAACATTAATTTTGATTTTGCCGACCCTAAGGTACCTTTCGATATGACGGGTCACATTTTTGTTTTTATTGATGATGCTTTTGTTTTTTGTCATTAATGTTGTTTATGTTGTTGAATTCCTTTAATTTCCAACACCAATGGATTGGTAAGTCGACGACTGTGTATTATATTTCATCCGCGATTATATTCATGCAAGGTGTAAAGAGGATGCAAGTACTGTACAGAAGATTTTTCGGTTTAAAATAAATTGCACATTTTCTGCTTAGTGGTGTACTTTTTAATATTTACTTAATAATTTAACCCAAGTAACCTATCTGACGATACATGTGATTTCTAGTATTTACGAACAGTCTCCAAGTTCTTAATAGCATTATCTATTTTGTCACTTCATGGGTAACTCGAATCCAATGTGAAACGAGGGGATTAAGATTAACGTGAGATGAGGAAATAAATTGCTCAGAAAGCAATTAAAGTGAGCAGTAATGTTATACTGACATTAGCTAAACCCCGGTAGGGTTAATTAAACAAGTTTGTTTATGGGATACAATCAATCGTTGTTATATGTCTTCAAAAGCGCTGTGATGAATATTGACATGACGTCGTTACTCAAGATATTTCGCCATCATGTTTGAGACACTTTATCAGAAATTATTAGCTTTACTGATTTATATCAATTTAAGTGGATTTTTACTGTATTGGTAACGAAGTAAAACTGAATTTGAAATTGTTATGTATTTTGAGAGGTATTGGTTTCTATGAATATTCATGAAAGATCATTTTGGTTGGTAATTGTTAGATCATATAGCTAACAACTTTATAATCATTTCTGATAACAACAACGTTAACTTTGATATCAGTAATGTGATTTAAATATCGCAAACATTTATAAGTAAGGTTGCCAAAGTGAATGAAATTTTTCTTTTTCTTTTTTGTCAACGGAGATGTGTAGACTGTTTTTTAACATGTCGTGTTCCCTAATGAACTTTGAACTGAATTTACACAAAGCTTCTATAAACTGACAGTTGGTACTTCGTTCTGTCTTACTTGATGAAGTTTATTACCATTAACTTGATGTGTCCTTTACAACAGCTAACCATATTGTTTTCACAACAGTCAAAGGTTTAGTGAAGACACACATTTGACCCTTTGCCTTCGGTCTGTCGTACTTTCTGACTTACAATGACAGAAAAACAACTTTGCATTATTTGACAGCTTTATACATTGATTAGGTTTACACTGGACGACCCGATAGTCAGACCTCTGGTGCGAAAATATCTAGTTGTTATCTAAAATAACAGACTCATAAGATCAGTGCATTTTTGGAGCATATTGAAAACATCAGTTAATTTGCTTATTGGTAACGGCAATCGCAGCACGTCATGTTGACTCTTTGTAAGCACTCCAGGACGTTGTGTCAGGACCAATTGCATTAGGCTAATATTATCCATATATTCCTGAAATACGACTAATGTAATACTAGTATAGTTGATAAAGCTGACATAAAATTCATAAAATATGAAATTTAAAAAAAAGGAAACATTGCAAAAAATGCGAAAATATATTTAATTATTAGACGTTTAAAGTAACATTTAAATGCTGAATCGATTCCTGTGATACCATTTTACTGTCAAATTAAGAATATTTTTCTAACATATAAAACCGAATTATTTTAGTGATTGGCCATATTGCCCATATAATCTTCATCATCCCGAGAACCAAAATGAAAAACATTGCCAGAATCCCTCAGACAGACCACCACAGGGCAAGTCAGTCCTACTGACAGGTCACTGCGATAAAATCCAATGGTTAAAGAAATGCCATTAGCCGTAGGTAATCGGAAAATAATCTCAAATTTACCAATCATTTGATGGCATTCATGAATATGGTTGTGTAGGAGGTATCTATTTCACCTTTATATTACCTCGCTTTTATAAGGGTACTTGGACGTAAACTAATTGTTATTTAGTATTCAAGCTATTTTAATTTTGATAAAGTATCGATCACCTTCTTGTAAACGAGCATGATTTGATTTTTGTATTGCTACTTTGTAAGTTAAGGTTTTTTTTTTACATCATGGTTTAAGAATTTTAACGACCAAATAAAATTGTACAATTAAAACAATGAATGTTGAAATTAATCTTCTCACTCAACCTTGATATTATTTACCTAATAATTTAATTTTGTAGAATATTGTAGCCAATTTAATCTTGACAACCAAAAAAAAAAAAATTACTCACCAAGCATCGAATCTTTGTAGTCAATATTAGGGAAAAAATCCTAGCTGCAACGGAACTTAACCGATATCTGTGCATTTAGGCGTATGATATACAGGTTCGTGCTTATCCTCGTCATGCCCAAGTTTAGATGCAACTTTAAGATATATTGGCCAATTACCAGCTGATGCAATATTTTATCAGGTTAATATAATACGTAAGCATGCGGAATACATTACATGGATCAGGTTTCACATCTGAAGCTAAAACATGTGCTTACACTGTTATTCCTTACAGTTTGAGGAATATGTTCCTCGCTAAATTTAAGAGATTCGGGGGAAATCAAGTAGAATGCTGTTTGTTGATGTAAATCAAGTTCCAAAATTGTCTGAAAGAATATCTTGGCCTAAGTTGCAAGAATCTATAAAAAAAAATGCAACTACAACTACAACAACACCAAGCTAAACCTGAAGCGATTTAGGATTTAGTCGATTTTAGTGATAAAAACGTTTTTAAGTGAATTTACAAACAGGTGCATAACACGTTCGTCCTTATTTTTGCAAATTAATACTATGATTATGTTTTCGCTATAATATTAATATCCCACTTTTATTCAGATAATGCAAACAATACCGGTGTTCTCTATTTGTTGATAGTAAGCACATATTTTGACATGTGCTCTTTTATCATGTTTAGTGTCCCGCCAGTTTCAGAGGTATCATTTGCATAGTCGATAACCCCCACTACTAACACATGTTTTAGGCTATTTCAATCATTACTCTTAGACATAGATATCAAAGGTATCCATTACGTACATTTAGCCTCGTACGTGGATAGTTCCGAACCAGAAAGCGTGATCCAGTTATATGGGTGATAATCGGATCATACGTAACAAACATGACGAAAGACGTGCATGATCAAGTAACTGGGTGAGTTACGCAATAACTTCGATACTGAATAGCGATGTTGTCACTTCGTTTAACACCTGATAACATTTGAATAGAACTGAGATGTCGGGTCTTATAGGCCGGTATCGGGTATTTCGTGGGATGATTCATGGGGCAATCTGAGGGTAATGCTATATTTACTAATCATCGCTTCTTAAGTCTCTGCAAAAAATTCCTCGAACAGAATCAGTCACGTGACCATCAATTGTAAAGTACCAATCACGTTCGTAAAAAAATGGCCCTGTACTCTGGATGTTTATTTACATCTTCTGAAAAATGCTGACGCCAACTTTAATATTGTCATGGTTCTGCAGCATTCACGTATTACTTTTATGGAATCTGACGTTGGTCCGTGCGTTTGCTAATGAAGAATTGTTATTTCAGATACAATATTAAGAGCGACCTTGAAATTTTCTTTTGAAGTAATTGTCAAACTTGTTTTTGAGTTCATGTAGAAGTAAACAAAACCAACATGTGATCTTGAAATAATGAAGAATATGGAAATATTGTCTCCTAAAATTCATGTTTTCATCAATGGTCCCGCAAATGTCTGAGGGAACGGAAAAGTACCAAACGGCT
This sequence comes from Ophiothrix spiculata, assembly GCA_000969725.1. Lineage (NCBI taxonomy): Eukaryota > Metazoa > Echinodermata > Ophiuroidea > Amphilepidida > Ophiotrichidae > Ophiothrix > Ophiothrix spiculata. Next base: position 5,642 of record JXSR01S001209.1, on the reverse strand, counting down.
AAAAGTCCTTATCTTAATATTTCATGTAATTAAGACGTCGTAACTGTGTTCACTTTATTTAAAAGCATAATTACTTATCTATTAAATTTTATCATTGTTTTATGTCCTCTGACTAGTGTTTGAGACTGATAGTTTCCAAGCGAGTTTTATTCGTTTTACCCATATAACGAAATCTGCTTCTATTTCAGTTTATTACAAGAGTTGTTTTAAATCCCCCAAATACACAGGTTTTGATTACAGTTAATCGATTGGTATAGAGAATTTGCAGAAATAGCAAAACTTGCTAAATTATCTCTCATTTTTTATTTTCGAACCTCGAAATAATCCGAATAACTCCTCTGAAACTATTGTTTGTTTGAATTTGACATTTATTCAATTTTAACCAAAATGTCATATTTTACTTAACAGAAAATTGGAAAAACAGTACAAATAACTGAAGTGTGTTGCATAATAAGGTTTCGAGCCCATTCCCAAAATTGATTTCATTTTGGTTCAAATTTTGTTCATTTTTAAGCCTGTTTATTGTTGTTTTTTGTAAAATCAGATTTGTGTAAAACTAGGGGCATTATTCAGATTACCAATTATTGATTGATTAAGATTTCGGTTGAAAAAGATAAATAAAATGTTATTTATGTCAGATGCTTCATCTATTTTCGGTAGACCATAACAGTATATCCCCGCTTTAATATCTTAAAACCAGTTTTTATGAATATAGCCATCTATTTTTTTAAACTTACGAATAAAATGTCCCCATTTCTTTTTTGGTTCAGACAGCAGTGGCCTAAACTATTCTCCGGTTCTTGAATTCGATTAATTTTAAAAACGTAGTTATCTTATGTTTGGTATCATATCCGTGAAACGTAATGGACTGCTTAGGATTTAAGTTGTATGGGGAAATAAATTTGTGGAAGTATTAATGTAAGAGCTCAAGTACATGAGCACTTATGGCTAAGCCCCTATAAATTATGACAACTTGGTTTTGCCGATGAGACAAACTGTCTGACTGCTAATAATCTGTAGATTTAATTACATGTACTATTCCCAGGTATGATTAACATGAAAAATTCAAAAACAGTTAAACTCGATTCCGAATGATACCTCTTTAAAGATAGGACTAGTTTTGTACTGTACATTGTTTTAGCTAGATAATTTACAAAGTATTTAAAGCATGAATACCAGTAAGCTCAAACATACCAGTACATAACAATTGCAAATGACATGAGATTAAAGACATCTCCGATCAAATAGGCATAATTTTTGTATGCCTTTTTAATGGTATAAATCCATGTTGTCATTAAGATTTTGTATGCACATACTTATATCAAGATCTTCTCGATTACAACATACTGCATAACAATTAATCATGCAAAATTGATATTATAAGCTCAAAAATGGTATTAATCTTGTTATGAAGTTGTGAGTATGATATGACGTCACGTGCAAACCCTCTATAAGAAGTAATTCTTTTTCACAAAAAAGATGTTTTCGCTGTTGATGTTTTTTCAAAATATAAATGTGGGTTTGACCTTAAATAATTATTGCGTACCCATACCTAACTTACCCTATAACTTCTCATAGGACATTGACAGTAATTCAGTAAAATCATTTAAACCTCAACGATAGTAGATTGTATATAAACATGACAGTAGCTATCTTTAAATGATTTTACAATTATTGTTTTATATTTACTAACTTCCTTTTCCAAAAACTTTAAAACTCAATTTAATCATCATTCCATTACCATGATTCCATGTAATATAAATCATCTATCACACCACCTTATAAGAATACATTTATTACCGGCCTGTTGGCTCTTATAAAGTTACAAAACGTGCTCCTCTTGTCTTAAAAATAAGCAAATTAATTGAGGATCGCCATCAAATTCATACAACAATTGTGTAAGTATAATTAAGCTTGAAAAGGAAGGAGATTAACAACTGATGTAAAGCTTTTTATGTGCCACTTCATATCAAAAAGTACGATGGACCAAAAGCCAAGCCAAGCAATACGTCAAATGTGCTACACTCCTGAACCTTTGACTGTTGTTTAAACAATTTGGTCATTTGAGGAAAAGGACATGTCAAGGTAGTGGTTACAAACTTAACCAAGTAAGACAGATAGAAGTACCAACCGTCAGGTTATCAATACGTTTGTCCAATCCGGTTTAAAGTTAATTGATAAACACGACATTTGGGCAATTCGACATATTAAAACCTGCTGAAAGCGATGCAAAAAAGATAATAACAGGTTTTTAAGATGTTATTTGCCATCAGAAACTATTCCACGTTCACCATAACCCTATCTTTGTAAATTGCGGGGCGTTGAAGGAGCATTGTATGTTTTGTTTCAAATCACTCTCTTGGCGCAGTCAAGCGTGACCAAGACATTTAATTACCTGCTTATCAGTCTTATACAGATAAACATTCCATATTACCCCTCAACTTGTTTAGTAAAGTTACCTTGTCCCAGACGTTGTCAAATCAAATTTGACCACAAAATCACATTTTTGATCCATTTGTATTGTTGCTCCATACCAGAACATGAGAAAAATGATCACATTGAGAGCTTTATTTCGCACTCGAACTGGATTAGCTTTTGAATCTGACGTAAAGCAACATACTTTTACATAAAAAAGAGGTAAATTATTCACACTATGAGCAACCGTGTATTATCTAAAGGTAACGAATTGTCGATCTAAACAGTTTTACATGGTTTGTCTACTACTGCTAAATATCAATAACGATTTTAATTTGGGTTGACAAAAGTACATTGACTGGTTTAAATTGCATTAATCGCAATCGGTATATAAAAGTAAGTAAGACCTTGTCCAACTCAATTACTCAAGAACCTTTCAAAAGAACCTACGAGGAAGAAACTACTAATAATTGACCTGTCTAGCTTGGGCTATCAATTTTCGAGCTTATCCACTGCCAAGAGACCGTTATGCATAATGGCATAGAGAGAGGTTTAGATAATAAATATTTATTGGTTTTATTTATTTATTTATTTATTTATAACAATTGGCAAAATGCCATGACACACCCAATAGTGGAAACACTAAATTAAAGGGTTGCCAAAAACATCAAAATGGTGGACAAACACAAAAAAAATAAAAGGATTAAATTAAAAAGTGAGATGAGATGAGATGAGAAGACAAAAAAAAAAATGAGAAAGAGAGAGAGGCAGACGAATGAGACAAAAAAGGGAACCTGGCTACAAAAGGTTGTGGCAAACAGCCGCTTTGAAAGAAGACAATGAGGGGCATTTGACAACATCCTCTGGAAGATAATTCCATAAGGTGGGCACAAATGGATAGAATGACATTTTGGAAAGAGTCAGCCTGCAGAAAGGCGGATCAAGAGAAAGACTATTGAGGTTACGAAGAGTGGGTTTTGGGTGTGGTCTAAAGGGGTTCGGAGAGGAGCATAAGTTGTTCAGAATCTTGAAAAGATGGCACAAAGCAGCAATGTCACGGCGCTTGGACAGAGAAGGCAGATTGGATTCAGCAAGGAGGTCTTCATGAGATAGGTTCCAAGACTGCAGAATGACTCTGCATGCAAATCTCTGTGTGGATTCCAGCCTGTTGGTAAGAGTGATGTTCAGCGGATGAAATGTTATGCTTCCATACTCTAGGGTAGTCAGGGCAAGAGCAAGGTATAGAAACCGCCGGGTGGAAGATGATGCACTGTTGAATGTTCTGTGAATATAGCCGATGATTCTCCTGGCTTTCTTGCAGATGGATTCAATGTGGACGTTCCAAGACAGACCTTCAGAAATGTTGATACCCAGAAATTTCACAGAAGAAACTCTTTCGATCACCTGTTTGTTTAAAGTGAATTCGAGGTTGGGAAACGGATTCTTCTTGGTGGAGATAACCATAAGTTTCGTCTTACTGGCATTGGCAGTGAGGTGGTTGCTAACAAACCAGTGATGGATAGAATCGATGTCTGTCTGAAAACTGTTGATGTCGATGTCGTCACAAATGGGTTTGTACAAGGTGGTGTCGTCTGCATAAAGGACCAAAGAGCTATTAGGAGAAAACGAAGAAAGAGAAAGGTCATTAATGTAGATCAGAAAAAGAAGAGGCCCAAGAACAGAACCCTGGGGTACGCCAGACAGGACAGGAACAGGTTCAGAAGAGATGCCATGGACGGAAACAGATTGGGTTCTACCGGAGAGGTATGATCTTAGCCAGCATAGAAGAGGACCAGTAATCCCAACAGATTGAAGTTTGAGCAAAAGAGGATTATGAGGGACTTTGTCAAAAGCCTTACTTAGGTCGAATAAAGCAACAGCAACACTTTTCCGGTTCTCAAGATGCTTGTACCAATCATTGAGAGCTGTTAAGAGAGCATCGGATGTGGAAGATTTGGGCAGAAATCCAAACTGGTGGTCAGTCAAGACATTATTGATGTTAAGATGAGATAGCATGTGTTTGTGGATGATTCGTTCCAAGGTCTTGCCAACAATAGGTTGAAGAGATATGGGGCGATAATTGGACACAGAGTGACGATCACCCGATTTGTAGACAGGGATTACCCGTGAAAGCTTCCATGCACTGGGTGTTGTACCGGTGGAGATGGAAAGATTGAAAATCTTGCACAGTATGGGCGAGACAGAAAAGGCAGTGTTCTTCAGCATCAGAGCAGTTATGCCGTCAACACCAGCAGCAGAAGTATTTTTCAGCTTGCGGATTAACTTCAATATTTCACCGGAACTGCACCTGAAGTGAGAAAGAGAAGACGTTATGTTATAGTGGGGAGCAATGAAATTTGCAGTGACATCCCGGTTAAAGCATTCAGAGACAAACTGGCTGAATGAGTTGGCAATCTCAGCAGGTGAAGAAGCACAGGTTCCCTTGTAATTGATGGTGTCAGGAATGGATGATTGGCCAGACCGAGAAACTTTATGTTTCCTTGAGACATAAAGTTATTATCTAAAACATCTGTTATCTATTATTTAGAACATAAATTGCTTCCAAATCGCATTTAATGTTACGTGGACGTAAACAGATTATAATCCTGTAACCTTGTCATTCCTTTGATAAATTGCTAAGTAAATTTATGGAAAACAAGAAGAGTTGACTTGCAAAACGGCTAGGACATAAAAATTTGTCGCAATATTCTAAATAATGATTTTAGTAATTTTGTATGAATATGTGTTTAAAAACAAAGTGTAGTATCGATAATTCGTCGAAAAATTCTTTGAAATGGCTATTGTGTTAATGCTAAAATAAAAAAAAGCTTATTTCAACTTACTTAAGAACCCCCTTTCTTCAAATTTGTTTAAGAGATTATTTTCAAATCTTCATAAAGCTATGATTTACTTAATAAATACTAAGTATCAACATCTGGGTATGTTTGATAAAAGAAATATCATATATGGGACTATGCCACTTTATACCCAAATATTATCATACGATTGTAATGAATATTGTGTCATTTTACTTCTAAATGGTTCCCAATAATAGACACTTCAGGTGATTTTTAAATTATGAATCAAATTGCTTCAAATGAATTTTAAATGCAAACAGGTGATCTAATAAATTTATACCCGTTTGGATTTTTCAAATCCGACATTCCGTTGCAAAGTTATGAAGGTTTTTGTATCGTTAATTTAACTAATTTTGGAGAACGCAGGAT
>JXSR01S001208.1:56347-66654 GCA_000969725.1 Ophiothrix spiculata | reverse complement strand
GACAACGAAAATGCTTGTCGATACCAGCCCTAATAACACACCAACACACAACGGAGCTGTACCGGACTCCGAATCAGTAGGTCGCGAGTTCGAGCCTCGCTACACTCTCAGAAAAAAGGTGCTATTAACAACCCTTTTTTGTCCTCTATATAGAACCGCTTCGTCTAAAATGTTCTGGCAAGAACCTTTGATGGTTCTTTGTAGAACCTATAAAAATGCAAGTAGGCCATCAAGGCCTAATTTACTTGTCAGTCTTCACATAATCTGCAAATGTAGGGAAGAGAAGACAAAGTTAGTCCTCTAAAGTATTTACACATGTTTTATCTTCACTAAAAACATTTGTTTCTGTTTTACCAAGAACCTTTGAGGGTTCACTGGTCTTTGTTCAAAAAGGGTTATTGAAGCTGAATGAACCATTTTGGGGCTAAAGAACCTTTTCTGAACCTTTTTTGGTTCTACCAAGAACCCAATCAAAGGTTTGGGTTCCTTTGATTGGTCGTGATAGGGTTACTTGCATTTTCAAAGGTTCTACAAAGAACCATCAACCATCAAAGGTTCTTGTTAGAACCTTTTTAGCCAAAATGGTTCTATATAGAGGACAAAAAAAGGTTCTTAATAGCACCTTTTTTTCCGTATACGGCCAACGGGTTATGTCCTTGGGGCAAGACATTTAATTCTCATCATTTGCTTCGTCAAACCAAGCGCATTGGGGAGCTGTTAGGGGAATATAACGATGTAAGTTCCGAAAGGTCTGCGTCATAAGATTGCCATCTGTGATAAAAACTCTGGTAAAAACGACACGAGGCAGCATTTACTTACGACCCATTCGACATAAACGGTCTCAATAACGCATTGCATCAACTTACCCTATTTAAACGAAAGAATAAACAAGGTTTTAATGTGTTCCAGCCAAAATGTGGAGGTGCACATTCTCCTAGTACATTAACATCAAAATTGCAGATTCTAGGACCTTCGTCGATTGAACCGGGACCCAATCTTGCACAGTCAACGGAGTCTGGGTTAGATCCAGATTCTTGTAATTCTGTAAAAAGAAGATGATGAATTTACAAAGTTTATAGTTACATTCACAAAGAAGCGTTTCAAAGTGAACAATGCATGACATCATAATATTTGAACTATTTAATAAAAACTACATGAACAGCAGAAGCATGTTTGACCCGTCGGTAAAGTTGAGCTGACCGGCCGCAGGCCGGGCGGCGATACACCACTCAATACAATTCTGTCGGTTCATCTTCATATTGTGCCCCCCCCCCAGTTTCGAAAACCTGGCTACGCCACTGCTAAGCTATTAGTTGGTTCGATTAATCATTCATTCGACTTTTTGGTTGATTTACTGATCGACCAGATGTGATTCCCGGATGTGATTGATGATGATTGATTGATCGAAGTTATGTCATCAAATCTGACAAACATAAAAACATCATGGCATCTTTTCTCCCATCAGATCTATAGTCGGGTTTATTATTACTGTATATTACACTTGCAACTTGATGACCTTATAAGGTCAAATTGTCTTTAACCAGACACCATGCATGCAGAAGAACAAACCAACGTCCAATCAATATCATGTCCTCTTTCGCTTTTCTCTGAGGTGTCTCCTGGAGGCTCATTCTCCGATAAAGTGTGCAACTTTGCCGTTTTGGTGTCGCTCATGTTCGTGTTACTTGTTTAACGTTGTTAAGCCTATTACAAATGATTTGAGTGGTTTAGTTGATACATTAGAGTCACATTAGTAACATGTGTGAAGCTAAACATTTTAGCATGCCAGGAAAGTAGATAACAATTAATCTGAAAATTCAAAATCTTTAACTTTTCTCATGTCGCCAGACATACTTTTTATGTTTTATGTGCCCCGTTCCTAAAATATTCGGGCATATCGAACACAATGCACACTTTTTAACAGCCCGTAATAGGTATTGATAATGACATATAAAGTTTAATTATATTAAGTATTTGATATGGCATAAGAGCTTTTTAAAAGCATGCCGCCAATATTGCAAACAGATACGTAATAATTTCTAAAATCGATAACAAAATGTGAAAATGAATTTGTTGATGGATGATTCAAGTTTAGGTTTATCAAGTAAACTTCAGTGTTGAATAACATATATGTTATATAGAATTATATATTTACAGTAATGATTAACAAGGATATTAATATCAAAAAAACACCTATGTGACTGTCACGTCGCAACAGATACGTAATGCACATTCTGCTGCCTTCTCGCAAAACGCGGCACACTATGAGCGAAAATACTACACCACAGTGTAGTATGTGCAGAGCTTCTAATTTAGTGTAAACATCAAGTTTGTAAGAAAACTAATTTTCTCAATAATGAATATTAAAAAAAAGATTCAAACAGATACGTAGCAACAGATACGTAATTTAAGAATAGGGAATACAATGGTTAAAAAATCAGGTATTTTTAAACATCTCCCATGCACTTTTTCTTCTTCAGAAACCATAAGAGTTTATGATTTTGTATGTTTTTCATGAGTTATTTAGTCGAAATTTCAACATTTCTCTAACCAAAGTTGCACGGTTTATCGGAGAATGAGCCTGGAAGACATTTTGATCCAATGATCTTCCGTGCTTATATACCTTTATAGATCATATACATTTCATCCGTGACTCGCTTAACACTGTCTTCATCTGCTGGAGTCCATCTTATCCTATCCTGATCATCTGGGACGGGAACAGCTGTTAATCCTGTATAAAGCAGTACAAAAATCGGGAAATTGACTTAACCGTAATTTCCGCATTATAGACCGCACCTAAATATTTTATGTTTTATACAGTATTTATATTAACAAAAAAAAAAAAAGTATTCAAATTTGTGACAATATTCATTCATTTATTACTAGAGTTTCATATTCCTCTATTCTTATTTATTAGTACGGGTTTATTACAAAGTTGAACCATATTCTTGTTGTTGCAGATGACGTTTTCTAACAGGACCATGTAAAGGCATGTAAGCCAAAGGGGGCAGACACGTTTACCGTCCCGATATCAGACCGAAATATCTCATCTATATAACGTATATATATTAGCGTGACGATAAGTGTATACTTAATCTACAACAAAGGAATAATAATCCTGGGACAGTAATTTATTATAATAAGTAAAAAAATAATAAAATAAGTATCCCGATATAATATTCGAGTCAAATGGGACGAGTGATCCCCCACTGTTGTTTGAGGTGGACATTTATTCATTTTTAACCAAAAAATATATATTTCTTCACAGAAAGTTGAAAAAGCAGTACAAATAACTTGAATGTGTTGCTCAATAAAGTTTTGAACCCATTCTCAAAATTTTCTTTCATTTTGGTTGAAATTAAGTTAATTTTGAACTCATTTATTGGATTTTTTTGTAAATTCAGATTTATGCAAAAAGAGGGCGCTATACATATTTCAAATTATTGATTATATTTGATTGTCGATTATGTTGTTTGATCTGTGAAGATTTTGGCTAAATGATAAATAAAATATTCTTAAGGTCAGATGCTTCATTTGCATATCCAATTTCGGTAGTACGCACCAGCATATCCCTTCCACATCCAAACATGAGTTTTTGTGAATAGCGCCATCTATTTTGACACTTGGAAATAAAACAGGCGGCATCCCTGGACAAAATCGAGTACAAAAATAGTACAACATTCCTAAGGTGCACATTTGGAACATCATTTAAGTACAACTTGAGTACATTTGTGTACCGCCGCGGCAAAAGGGTCCAGTTGTCGGCTCGTACATGTTGCTCCTTGTAGCATATCTAATGTATGGTATTTGTATACATCAGATATGCTACAATGAGCAACATGTAGGAGTCGACAACTGGACCCTTTTGCCGCGGCGGTACACATTTATAGTACACAAATTTGTACTATATTTGTACTAAAACTGTACTATAATTGTCTTCCAAATGTGCACCTTAGGAATGTTGTACTATTTTTGTACTCGATTTTGTCCAGGGATAGGACACGGTTTACTTGATTTATGCTGAGGGATTTCTAAGCGCAAATTTAGGGATACATTTTACGTGTATCGCAATTGACAGAGCCACACGAAAATATTACAAAAACTCTAAAGTTGTTTACATTGATCAAATAAATTACAAAAGTAATGTCACCAAATTAAACATAATTATATCACTCTAAATCCGTTGGGGTTCATACGTGAGTCCCACTTCTTCTTGTTAAAAACCTACTTTTTGTATACAGTTATTCGTATCCTATTACTGATTGCTACTGATCGAGGTTTTTTCTGTTCACGTGTTGTTATTTACGACCAAATATGGGAGTTTACGGGTTCGTTAATATTCATATGACAGGCTGGTATTGCAAGTGGCAATGACCTGTCCGCCACCGCCTGAATTACTTCCAGGATTGGAATATAATTTTAGTGACCATCCCGGAAGTTGTATTTTTCCACGAATTATCCAACGGCTTACGCCAGATGCGGTATAGGACATGACGCAGCCGGAGATCGGCTACGATACCGTACGGCAACCAGTTATAGTTGCCACGGCCTCCACCGCCTGGAAATAAGATGTCCCTATATCTATTGTGTTCAAACAACACCCCACCCTGCTTCAAATGGAACTGTTCTCATATAATCTTGAGCTCAACTACGAAAATTTTATTTGCCAAAATGACTCCTTTTTAGCCCTAGTCGCAGGCCTTAATAACATACCTGGTGTGCTGACGTATGCGGTCCATTTGGGTCTGTCATAGCTAACAGTCTGTAGGAAGATCCCCAAAAGAGCGGCCCAGAATGCGGCCAGACATGAATAGAATACAAGGTAAAATAGCGAGATCTTGGCTGTAATAAAGCAAAAGTTTATATACAAATATAATTAAATAATTAGTATGCATGACAAAAACCTTTAAATTTGGTATAATATAGTTATAGTTGAAAACCCATTTTAAGCCCTGAATAGCCATGGTGCATGACGTAACATCCGGTTCTCTGATTATGTCATTTATGGGAATGACACTCAAAACGGTAGATGAAGAGTCACGATGAATGACGTCATAACATTTTCCGGTAACATTAGGCTATGCTTTCTTTTTCTGAGTTCCAATAATGTTTCCTCATCGACGAAAATACTTATGATATAGGTCTAGCATGCCAATTATAGAAATGCTATAGAGCCTAACCATTATTGTTGCGACTGTCTGGTCAACTTGAATTTTCATCATGTTCATGGCGCTTTAAGTAACAATATTTCGCGGAATGTTGGGTGCATGATTGTCTTTTGCAAAAATTTCCCATTCAATAGCAATACTCCATTCATTTTTTTTTTCAAGCACCGTGCAATCCTACCAACAGACACAATCCTTCACCTTGATGATTTTACTCTGGGTCATAATTTCGATAAGAACTTCTATACAAGCTACGTATGTCGCGATGTGATCGAAAGAATCGTGATAACCTTGACGTGTACTGTAGGCCTACGGATAATCCAAACCGTAGCAGAATGTTCGAGTGTCGTGAACAAATTTGCTAAAATCGTGATAACCTTGACGTGTAGGCCTACGGATAACCCAGACCGTAGCAGAATGGTCGAGTGTACTGAACAAATTTGACAAAATCGTGATAACCTTGACGTGCATGCCTACGGATAACCTAGACCGTAGCAGAATGTTTGAGTGTCCTGAACAAATTTGCCAAAATCGTGATACCCTTGACTTATAGGCCTACGGATAACTCAGTCCGTAGCAGAATGTTCGAGTGTAGGCCTATTGAACAAATTTGCCAAAATCGTGATAACCTTGTCGTGTAGACCTACGGATAACCCACACCGTAGCAAATGTTCGAGTGTACCGAACAAATTTGCCAAAATCGTGATAAACTTGACGTGTAGGCCTACGGATAACCCAGACCGTAGCAGAACGTTCGAGTGTCCTGATTATCACTATTTTATGCGGAAAAATTGAGATTATAAAAACGGTGACCATTTGCCAAAACGATTATTTTTTTTCAGTCAAAGTACAGAAGTACTGACCCATATACCTCAATGTTATAATTGCCTTTCATCACCTAGTCTCCGTTATTATTTATAAAAACACACTGGAAATATATATAATAAAATAATAAGATAACAAAGACTTGTTGTAGCCTACCATTTTGGTAGCTCATATAGTACAAACTGGCCCATAAACTACCACTATTTTTGGAAGCCAATGCACTTTGCAGACAGGATATTGTAAACCCTTATTTGGCTCCTATTATCAATCAGACTTCCTCCGGATAAGTTATCCGCTAAATCAAGGATACTTTGCTCTATACTGACAAGGGCTATTATCACGATAAGGCATGCACATGTCTCAGAAATGCAGTCGAAAACATTTTGTATTGGTACCAATTATAGGCATTGGTTTTGTGGGATAGCAATATATATGAGTTAATTTGCATCATTTGCATCATTATTAAAAAATTGTAAAGAATAATGTGTCGCTACATATTAGTATGGTTTCAGAGTTTAGACATATGTCGCATTTATCGCGGTAAACGCAAAAACCTATTCAGTTGTTATATACTTGCCATATTAAAGTGGAACCTTGTTAACACAAACTCACTGGGGCCAAAGAGTTTAGTTTGGGTTATCAAGATTTCAAGTTCTGATTTCACCCCGGGGGGGGGGGGGGGGTCTCAACAAATTTTTGTACGGGGTGTGCCACGCAGACTTCGCGATAAGGCCAAAAAAATATGTTTGCTTGTCCATATAGATGCCCTTCTCGAGGCAGGGTCGGTCGGTCGGAAAAAGGTTTTTTTTTTATTTTATTTTTTTATCTTAAAGCAATTTATCTGAAAAACCCAAATGAAAATCAAAGAACATTTTTAACTTTACATAAGTTTCTGGGTTCCGTTTTATGTTTAGATGAAATAGAAATACTCGCTCATCCATTAAAATATTGAAAAGTAGCAAAAAAAGTACGCTAAAATTCGCCTCCGAATACAAAATCCGGTGCAAAATTCGGCAACCCACATTTGCCCGACTAAAATTGCCTTTTTCTCAAAAGACCTTATAAATATCTGTACAATCTTTGCAATTTTAATTAGATAGTGTGTTCCGTTTGATTTTTAAATGCAATAGAAATGCTCGATCATCCATTAACATGCAGGAAAGTACCAAAAACTATGCTAAATTTATGGCGTTCCGATTTCCTCCATGTTTTGTTCACAATCGGTAGATCTGGTATTAAAATATGAATATTAATTTGTGACGTCATACCTGGGACTTGCATTCGTCTTCGGAATTTCGCGATTTTTGTGAAAATTTTGAAAAAAAAAAACCTTTTTGAAAAAAAAAAAGTTATACGGTCGCAGCGGCAGCGTGGGAAACGGTCGGTCGGACGAGGACAAGCAAACATTTTTTTTTTGGCCTATAAGGACCGTTCTCTACACTCTTAAAAAGAAAGGATCAAATTTGATCCCATAAAGTATCAAATATGAGCTTACCCTTTTTGGGATCAATTTTGATCCATATTTTCCTCAAATTTGATCCTTTTTGGATCAAAAAGGAGTGTATTTGATCCGAAAAGGATCAACTTTGAGGAGAATTTTGGATCAAAATTGATCCCAAAAAGGGTAAGCTCATATTTGATACTTTATGGGATCAATTTGATCCTTTCCTTTTAAGAGTGTATACCTAAAAAAAGACAATTTTGCAACCCTTCACCATACCACTTTTCCGCAAAAATCACCCAATTTGGGCCAAATTGGGCGCCAAAAACACCAAATTTTTCCATTTGGGTGCATTAGGTCTGTGACAAAAACCAACCCATCGATATACCTAAAATGGCAAAATTACACCCCAAAACCGTGGCACATACCCGCATATCAACCTCACATAGGAAATCAATACTTGGGACCCAACAAACATTTTGTGTTATCGGGGTTTTTGTGTTAAGAGATTTTGTGTTAACGAGGTTCCACTTTATTAGAAAAGGCGTGTCGGTGCAACCACACGACTAGTATCAATTTCGAATTGGCTTGTCGTGTTTCCCGCAAAATGTTGTACGGTAATGGACTACCTTGAATAGGTTGAATTCAGCCATTTTGGGTTTATCAATATTCATGTAGTTTGTGAAAAAACCATGATTTTTGCCAAATTTACCCAAATTTTACCCTTTTTATCCTGAAATCTCAAAAAAGGGGCTCCGTTACGCATTTATATAGATCCTTGAGTACCAATTAGTAAAAAAAAAACTTTCAAAAAATAAATTTAAGTATTGAAAAATGCCGTAAAAAAATACCCTAAAAAATCCAAGATGGCTGCCATTTTTATGCAAATTAGGTGACCTTTAACCCATTATTTTCCCGATGAATTTGCATTTCCATAGATAACAGCATATTACCATACGAAAAAATTGGCATGTAAAATATAAAAAAATAATTTTCAAGGTAGCCCATCACCTTAAGTTTTAAGGCTAAGAATGCGCACTTAAAAGTTCGTACAAAATACACTTGAAAACACTTTGAGATCGTCACATTCCTTTGTATTTAATTTCAAAGTTCAAACGTTTTTGTACATACTATAGGCCTACATGGCCTTTCGGTATAATCCTCGGCCTATGTCTGTTCGTATCACCTTGTTCCAACTCTCATTGGAACTGAAAGGTTCACGAATCTTATATCCATGTTTATTTTTCGACAACAGAGGGTTTGCACGACGCGATACGCACCATACACGCAACCGTTATCGCCGCCATCTTGGTGGGGTCGAAGTAATTTGTAATGTAAACAAGACATCAAAACCGACTGTAACTTGTGATTGACTTCAAATCATGACTTGAAAATAAAATAAAATAAATGTACTGTATATTCTTGTCATCATCAGTTGTGATCTGGTATCGTGATACTGCTAAAAGATTATAATGTGACAGGACTTTTTTGTTTGCCGGCCCATGAAAGTGTGTTGTGAGTACGATGACGTCACGATCAAACCCTATAATAATAATGTTAAAGAGATGCTTCAAAACTCAACCGTTTTACCACGCGAAACAAATGATGTTTAAGGTTCAGTTTTAGTTTAGTTTATTTGGTTTTATATCAACATATACAAATTATGACATTTAGTATCAAAAATAAATATTGCATATGCGATACCGTGATGCATGCCTTCAAAAACGCAAGGCGTGTGGCTGAAGGCATCCATCACTCTAAATGACGCAATTATGATTCTTTTAGCAACCGTTGGCTTTTTAGCTCGTGAGGTCAACTTCGGTCGAGTTTTGAAGTGATCCCTTAAAATTTTCCTACCCCAGCTTCGTCCTCCTCGGCCCATAACCGTCTTCTCGTCCGGATTCCACATAAATCGACGGAAGCCATTCCAATTGTTCATTGCTTTTTCCAAAAGCGGTGTATCGTCTTCTCCACTCATCTTGGCGTCGAAATAAATATAAATGAGAGTCCAAAAAAGTGTATATTCAAAGTGATAAACTCCGCTGGTATGATGTGCACGAGGATCAATATTATATAGGACGGACTTCCAACTTCAGCACCTGAGAATACAACTTCCGTGGGTTTTCAGTTGGTACACTTAATCAATAATGATGGTCTGTTCAGTTTTTTGGTTGGACTTAACTGCAAGATTTATACCAATGGTAATTGAGGAAGTAGTATGTAAAACAAGACTGAAACTAAACAGCTCACACTAGAAAGTATGACACCAGTATCGTGATGAACAGGAACTACAAAGATGGCTATATTAGGCCTATCATGATACGGTCATTTCCGATGACACCAGTAACCAGCGTATTACACCACCAACACATATTATTCGTTTCCATCGCAAATTAGAGAAATCATTATCATTATTTTTTTATTCAAGGACGGTGGACAGGCATAATGAAATATTACACTGACAGCCTCTTCTTATTTGCATCACCGAGATGCGTCACTATTTTACACATCACACAATAATGACTCGTGCACTACTATCAGAGGGGCGAATTAACAAGGGGTCGAAGTATACCTGAGTCATGAACGCCATCGTTTCTTTAGAGCGCATCGCTTTTGCTTGAATATTTGGCGAACCACCATAGCGTCTTCGTCGTCGTCATTATCGTCATCGTCGTCGTCGTCGCCGTCGCCGTCGTCGTCGTCGTCGTCGTCGTCATTGCTATGACTATGACATATGAATAAATTAATAAAAGTATAGGGGAGGGTGGGTGGGTTGGCCCTCCTTTTGTTTGAACGCCCCTGTATTGGAGAGGTTAAGGTCTAGAAGATTTTCCTGTTAACACAAGATAGATATATACCCTAGCTATGTTTTATGT
>JXSR01S001208.1:30204-48070 GCA_000969725.1 Ophiothrix spiculata | reverse complement strand
ACCTATCAAGTCCCTTACTTTGACCTTCCCTGGTTGGCGCATGACTTTTACGTTATTGCCTTGTTAAAACTTTACTAGGCTCGCGCCCTCTAAATAAAATATTTAAAAGGTACTTTCTCAAATCAGACTGATCACATTGCAAGTGTGTCCCTTAATGGTCCCAGAATGAAGTAAAACAGATTTTGTAGATTTTTTTTTCTCACTCTCTTTACTTCTGTCATTGTTTATCTAATTATTTTTTATCATGCAAATTCCTTCTTTTCATATTAAATTCAGCCTGGAGATTTAAGAAATAAACTGTTAACACCACAGAATATATATATATATATACTCTTGATGGAATTCCCCAACTTCGCCTTTCGATAATTTACCACATAACTTACCACGTGTTTACAGAGAATGAAATCTGTGACACGGGTATTTCTTCTTTCTTCAATCTTTGAAATCTGCCTACGGACGACTTCCATGGCAGGCATGTTACACAAAAGAAAAAAAGTCGTACCTGCGACCCTCGTCTATTGGTAAAAGGGCATTTTCACGAAAAAGTGGACATGAGAAAAATATTGAAAAAAAGATGTAACTATTCAATGAAAATGCTACCACCATATATTTGGTATCAAAAGAAAACTATTTTGAAGCTCTTTAAAACGAATCTAATTTTGAAAAGACTGAACAAAAATGTCTATAAAATTTCTTTTAAAAACCCAATTTTTGGTCAAATTTCTTGATTTTCATAATGAAAAGCAGTAATTTTTATTTAATTTTTTCAACTCATTCTTTGTTGTTCACTTGGGTGTTATTGTTCTAAATGGCTTAAAAAAGGATAAAATTTACACATGAGGTTGTATTTTTTGGTAATCCTGACCAGGCTTTATGGTTCAGTTCACCCAAAAATCAGCGGACAAATTGTCCTTCCGTAACCGTCCTTCCGTAACCATGATCCCTTCGCATTTTGCATTGTTAAAACATAACCGTAGGGAAAATTTGAAAGTGGAATGTGGCAAACTATTGCAGAAACACCAAGCAATGCATTCAGTAACTTTAAAATAAAATTTCTTCACTAATGTCATAAAAATTTTCAAAAATGTACTCAAGGTGAAAAATCATGTCCGTTTTGCTGTCCTTCCGTAACCGACCTCATTAATATGCATATTTTGCAACAGAGACATTTTTATGAAAAAATTCCTGTTGAATATGAATGCTTTCAGGTATACTCAACTAAATATGGAATTAGTTTTATTTTATCCAATTCAATTTTAGCAATGTATGTGTTTGAAATACAGAAAAATTATGTGATTGTCCTTCCGTAACCGTGAAAATGCCCAAATTCAATTACCTATTAAAGTACTGACTCAATATAGACCACTGATCAAGAAATGCCAGTGACTAAGAATCGAGGCTTTGCGCCACAGCCGAGTCATTCAATCGGAGCGTACTTCGTATACCTCTCTTGTCAGTAAACCAAACAGGCGAGTCAGATTGTAGTGCTAGTCCGAAAATGAAACAAGGTCCTCCAGTCTGAAAAGCGTATATTCCTATACCCGAGGACCTCAGGGCTATTTTATTTCCTGACTAGTGAACCCTATTTCATTTTTGGACTAGTGAACCTTCGGACTCCGACTTGCAAACCATCGGACTAGTGGGCCGTAATCATCTAATGGAAGGCGACGATTATTATTATAGCTGTTACCAGCTGTCACTCAATGACCCCTATTTTTAAAAAGATGGTTCGCGAACCAGTATCCACCGCCTACTGAATTGACCGCCTACTTAATCATTCAGTTGTGGAGTGGAGTAGGGTAGGGTAGGAGTTGGGTATGCGTATAAAGCGCTGTCTTAATTAATCTTTGAAATCAGAAAAAAGTTAAAATTTGACCTCAACGGAAAGGTCGGACGACGAGGTCACCATTGACACTTTTGATCGCTGGTCCAAGACGAACAATTTGACACCTAAACTTTTGAAATCGCAAAAAGTTTAAAATTTGACCTTTTTTTTTTACCTTTGACCCCAAGGGAGTGGTCGGACGCCAGGGTCACCTTTGACACTTTTGATCACTGGTCCAAGACGAACAATTTGACACCTTAAACTTTGAAATAGGACAAAGTTGAAAAATTGGCATCATTTCATGCATAAATTATGCAAATTAGGTACTTAATTAGCATATGTTGCGCTCAAATTGCAGCTGGCACAGGCGCAGCTCTATCCTCACCTACCCACCAAATTTCATGAATGTAGGGTGCACGGTTTGTAAAATATGCCATTTAAACCATTTTATGCATAAATTATGCAAATTAGGTACTTTATTAGCATATTTTACGCTGAAATTGTTGCTGGATCCAGTTCGGCTCCGGGCCTACCCAGTCGCCAAATATCATTAACGTAGGGCATGCGGTTTCTGAGATTTGCTCCGGACAAAATTTGTGGACGACGGACAGAAAATTGGATTGCTATGTTTCTTACCAAGAGACATAGCTTTCCTGTGACCAAAAGCAACACAAGTTTCCCGATAGTTTCCTTATAAACGCCTTGTGAGATATAGCTGAATAAAGTGTTTGTGCGGAAATACTTTAGACCGCTAGTGTATGCATTGGTATTCGCTACTATGCTCCTGGCCCGGGGGCCACTCAAATATAATATTGCAGGCATAGCGTGACCAAGAAAAGGGTGAATTAGGGTTGGTTTTTTAGGATTGAAGGGTGAATCAGGTGACACCATTTAGGGTATCAAAAACACCCATTTTGGCACATTTTCAAGAAACAGGGTACGTTTTCAAACCCTAGAGTGAAAACGGTATCGGTAAAATCCCGATTTAGAGTGTGTATAGGGAAAAAAGGGTATATTATGGCTTCAGAAACAATCACCCTGTAAGGGGGGTGTTTTGAAAAACTGTAGCCATGCTATAATGCCTGTAACATTAGACTTGAGTGGCCCCCGGGGCTCCTGGGGAGGCACTCATGTGTTTAGTGATGACTGATAAAGGATAATCCCTGTCAATTTCAACAGTATGAGTGCCTCTTCCGAGAGCGTATAGCAAATACCGATACTTCTATGTGATCGCAGCCTTACAGTGATGAAAAACTGAGACGATTCGTCTCAGGATGAAAATGACCTAAAAACTGGCATCTCTGAACAACAATAAATATAAATACAGTGGAACCTTGTTAACACAAAAACCCTGATAACACAAAATGTTCGTTGGGTCCCAAGTATTGATTTTCTAAGTGAAATCAGATGGATAACACAAAATCCTGATAACCCAACTAAACCCTTTGGCTCCAGTGATTTTGTGTTAAAGAGATTCCACTGTAAATACAAATAAACTAGAAAGTATCAGAAATGATGTGAAAATGTGGTCCCACTAATTTCAACATCGCAAGTGCTTCTGGAGACCTTGTGAACACATTGATGCTTCACGAAAGTTTCCATGCAATGATGTACGCATTCCCGACACCTTTTCATGAAAACACATGGGAAGTGTATTGCAAAACATTTCAATCCAAGCATATTCTTTTTCTAAATTTCTCGTAATGCATTTTAATTGGCTTTGTTTCGCCTTGTTTCGTTTCGTTTCCTGGAAAATAATGAGCCTTTTAATGACTTTAAATACCTCTCTGATGTCAATCTCTACACCAATGTTTCACAGGTTCATCGCAAACGCTTTTACAAACCTATGCACATGTGATATCAAAATGTATATCATGATTGCAGTGATTTGAGCCGTGCAATAGTTTGTACCATTGCACGGCATGAAACAAACCTGTGTGATATCATGATATAAAACAAATATTGAATGCCTATGCACGTGCAATAGTACAAAATGTATCGTTCAGTCAAATTTATGCTGATCCATTAGTCCAATAAACAAACAGGGATTATCCGTATTATGATCACGATGATCTACGCCTCCTGAAATAGAAAAGTCCAAATTTGACCTCATGATATATTTTGTACTATTGCACTCTCAGGCATTCAATATTTGTATAACATTGGAATACATCACCAATGCATCACCGAAGCATATGCAATGTTTGATTAGTAAAATGATCAATGAACCATTCGCAACATCACAAAGACATAGACAAAGGCTTCCAAAATCTTTCACATTGTTTACGCGTCTCCTATACATCGTTGATACTTTCGCAATGCATTTGCAACGCCAATGAAAATCAGAATACATTTGTATATTGCAAATGCATCATGAAAGCACCGGGAGCTAAATTGTCATGTGAGTGCTAGAAAGTCGTATCTGCAATAGCTGCCATTTTACATACATTTGTAAATGAATTGCACACTATGGAATGTCCAGTCTTGGTCAGTGGCTCTAGATGGTTCTTCAGGTGACACCCATTTCAAGAGCCACTGACATATGACAGTTACATTTTGGAGAATTTTTCACTTTCTTGTGACAAGGTACTAAATAAATGAATACGTCAATGTAAGAAAACCCCAACTCCAATTGCTCCCTTCTGTTAATTATACTTATGAAATATAAATGCATAAAAATCTCTGAAAATGCATTCACATCACTAAAATAGCATTTCCATGTCAATATCCTAATCATAATGTCATATTTGACCTTGTAGTTGACTTATTTTAGACATTGTTAGATAATTGTTATAGTGCATAGTTGCTATACTTAAACAGTCAGTACAAGAAAACCCCAACTCCATGAGCTCCCCTCTGCAACTATATACTAGAAAAATTATCTAACAATGTCTAAAAATAATCAACTACAAGGTCAAATGTGACACTATGATTGGGATATAGACATCGTGACATGGAAATGCTTTTTAGTAATTTGAAAGCATTTTCAGAGATTTATATGCATTTATATTTTACAGAACTTAACAGAAGGGAGCTATTGGAGTTGGGGTTTTCTTGTACTGGCATATTCAAATATAACTTGAGGCCGCCATTGCAGATACTGCTTTTTTTTGCACTCACACAACAAAGTTGGACCAAGCCGATCAGGAACTAAGTGGGGTCCAAACCAGTGTACACAACAAGGAAGAAACGCACGATTCGAACTCCAACTAAGGGGACCGATTATTTTATTCATGTCATTTTACTAAAGGCCAAGAAAAAATAACAACCACCATTAAACACACCACAGTGAATTAAGAACTAAGTGTGGTATTTAAACATACTGGTATGAATGAGAGAATCATTACAATCATTTTGTGTTATTTTATGTCACATGAATTAGGTATACAAATATCAAAATTTGCTAACATGGATTTTGTATGGAAACAAGATTGATATAAAGACAGCAATGTTGTGAGCCTATTAACTGAAGAAATTTGTTTATATTTAAATTTACTTTGAATTTGAATTAATACAATTGCTTAGTAATTACTGTCAGAGCAATATGACTTCGGGAAGTACATTTATTTGATCTCAATCACCGGTAAACAAGTTAACACAAATTTCTTCAGGGTACATAAGAAACATTATTGCTGTCTTTTTACAATAGCACAAAATACATGGTTCCGGTGCTATGCAAAGCGGGATTTTATGTTTTAGAAAATAAAAACACTACTTGTGATTATCTTCAAATTTTACACATCAACTAATGGTAGTACTTGATTCTTCTCATTACTGCTGAATCGATTACAAACACTGTTTATATGTTAATAGGGGATTCCAAAATTTCAAACAAAAAGCAGGGCCAAACCTATTGCATAGATATGTGCGTGTTTCAAGAAGTCTTTCCTCTGACTTTGTTGTCGAGGATTATGGGACGGACAAAATCTAATGAACCGGATTCTTTTGTCCTAAGGAGCATATATACCTTTTTTTTAAACCCATCTCTCTTTCTTTACTCATATCCCACAATGCATTATCACAGAGGGTGCTTAAAGATGCAATTTCATAGTTTCATAGCTTCCTCCAAAGTCTACATCATGTAGCACTGTATTGTGGGATTACAAGTTAAAAAATAAGATTTTTGCAGCAATATGAACACTAGCTTCCGTTTGAAGTCAGCAAGTGTCAAAATATCGACAAAACTTAAACTTTACTGATAATACATGAATTTGCATCTGCTTGACCCTTTTAGGGGCAATGCAAGTTGTACAAAACAGAATTCTGACCAAGACCGTTGAGTTTTACTGCTGAGCTGAATGCACCGCCCGTTGAGAATATGATACAATATACTTGGCTTCAGATGTTTGTTTTTATCGATAATTGATGATATACAAAATATTCCCCCAAATCTTATTATATGCTAACCGTTTAATTCAAAACTAGTTATCATGTAATATCTTAGCTACAATGCGGGCAAAACCAGCTATCATGTAGCGTCTTAGCTACAATGGTCCACGAAAGCCCTTCCCTCCCAAATTTGCATGCTTTCATGGGCTTGTATCTCTCATATATGCAATATAACTGCAAATAATGGCCGAGTTATTTTACGATTTTTGAATATGGTAGACATAAAGGTTGCACCTACCCATTTTTATGAATGCACCAAATATAAATGAAAAGGGTCCCCTACATTTATTTTGATTTACTTTTAAAAAGTCAACTACAGGAGTTTTGCATGGTCTAAAATATTACACCATCAAACTTTACACCCCTGTACTAAAAATGAATTAGACCCAGGATCAGCAACTGTGCATGTAAAGTTCACCAAACTTGGATCTACCATTTTTCTAAATGAAGGGTTAGTGTCAACTAAAAAGAAATACTAGAGCTACCTGTTCAGTTCACTAGCTTAAAATGTGTACATGAATTCCAATATCATGGAAATAGTTTTCTGCTTAAAATTCACATCAACACAACACAGGAGTATTTTTTCATTATATTTTTTTTTCTTCTTGAAAGTGATGCAAAAAAATCGGTGACAACAAAAATTGACTACAGCTAAAATAAGTTTCATTCTGTACAAAATATTCATAGAATAATATCAAACACAGAAATTTTGAGACAAAAACATGAGGTAAACCACTAACAGTTCTTTACAATTTTATTTTGTGGCAAAGCTTTTCCTAAAATAGCGTAGTCAATAATTGCATAAGTGTTAAGACATAGAGTCGCTAATAGTTCAAAGAACGCAGACTGCTTTTAAGAACTACTATCATCTACTGATGGCACGGTTTCAGGCTGAAGTTTGTATAAAGATACACATATATGGAACTTTACATTCTGGCTATGAGGTTGAGTGCAAGGGTAAAGGTCACACTATACACTTTGGTTTAAATGCACATCTCTGAACTTTGCCCGTTTAACTTGCTCATCTAACAGGACAAAGTTCAGGGACTCTAGTAGTAAGATTTGCTTTAATATACACAAACTTGGCCATCTATTAATGAGAGAGTTGTATAATTTCTCCGGAGCTCAAAAATGCCTATACACATGTATTGCGGTCACCATACAGTTCATGAAATTGGTTAGTAAACAAAAAATGTAAACAAAATTTCTAGCCTAAACATCACCATATATTTGCACTGTGTACACGTCTAGTCATGGTGATGATTCAATGGACACTTGAAAATATTAACATTCATTGGTTCTTGAAACTAATTTTTTCATTAATATGTTACAATAAAATACAATTATTTTTTATATTCATAACATTTTGTACAAAAAAAGTCCAAGAGGGGTACCACTTGGTTATCACATATAAAGAGACACATAGATAGGCTTTTAATTGCTGGGCATTTTTATTTGAGCCTGATAATATCATAAAACATGTCCTTATTGACCATAGCACGCATATCATTAACTCTAAACTAAAGCCTTAAGAAAAGCTTTTGATTCATTGGATCAATGAAGAAATGCTAAGTGAGCCTCGAACACTTGCTGCAAATCTAGCCCTGGCACAAAGCTTTGGAAGTTGAACTTTGCCCTCTGCGACCACGACAATAAATTGCTCTGAGGTTGCTTCAAAACTCCAACCGGCGCCTGACCGGATGGAACCGGCAGTTATGGGCAGTTTAGAACAATCGCAACTGACCAGAACCAGTGCTTCCGGTTGACCGTCGATTGAGTTTCGAAGTGCCCCCTTACCAATCCAATATCAAATAGCCATTCAATAATGCCAAGTTTTTTCAGTATGTATCCTTTATCTCATAGTCTCTTTATATTAAAATTGCAATATGGTGTAGGATTTATACTTAAAAACTATCCACAGCATTTAATGGTCATCCAGCAACGAGGCAGTCTCAGAGGAGTGCAGATCCAGATGCATACGCATTTTCGAGAACCAGATCTCCACAGACCGCTTACATGTACGCATGTTCACAGAGCTCTGTACAGCAAATCAGGACCGCTTACATGTACGCATGTTCACAGAGCTCTGTACAGCAAATCAGGTTCTGACACCCGTGTAGCTACAGTCTACTTCAAAGCGGCTTACGGAGATAAGCATTAATCTGGATTTGTATTCCCGCGTAGATTGCCCTTACGATACATGCAAAGAATCAAACCACATCACAGTGCCAACATGAACTAAATCTTATCTTACACAATCATTGTGTGATCAGTTTTTAAAATAAGCCTCAATTTTATAGCCACCAATTTGGAAACTCAACCGTTAATCATAAAAAAAAGTTCAATCTGTAAAAAAGTCGTGTGGCCATATAATTCCTTATCAGTGTAAACAATAATTCAGGATGCAGGTTGCATTAACATACAAAATGGCCCTGCTCTCTGGGTTTTCGTTTACATTTTCCTCTGAATTCTGGCACAGACTATAGCTATTTCACAATGAAAATCCATACACACCATTATGCTGGCAACATTCCTACAAGAGGGATTTTGTTTATTTTGACATAAATATAAACTGCTTAACCACTTGGACAATGCATCTACAACTCCGAAGGTGCTGAGGATATCGTATGCATTTCATCTGTATGCAGCATCCCAAAAAGGAGCATTTGCACAGAGGACCAATGGCTTAATGCGACTTCTGAACCACGGAGCAATTAAGAGTCTACCATGCATAGCATTCTTTTAACTTAGCAGATACAGTGATTGAAAATATCATGCTTATACCACATGGATTGAAAGTCTTCAACTACAGAGGGTGCCGTAATTCAAATCTAAGCGATCCATGCACTGCAACATCAGCCATGGTCACATGAGTGCAAAGGCTCAAGTCACACACCAACATATACAGCCCAATGTACGCTTAACATGCACTGTTTGGACATATATAATACACATATATCTTTTACCAACCAGGGTACTTTAGGCATATGTTTGGGCCGCATACGATGATGTGTGACCGAGTCTTTAAAAAGGTTATCGACCAAATGGTTAAAACAATATAATAAGTCATTAGCTGATAATAGAATAATTTCAATATAGACCCATTCTTACAACTGTTGGTATTTAAGCCGCATTTTCACTATTTGTTGATGGTCTTAATGTAGGTCATTTATTATAAATAGTGCAACTTTCAAATTACACAAGCTCAAAAATGGCATTAGCACCGTTAACAAATGGTCAAAAATAGGCTTCAATTTTGCAAATAGGCGATACAGAAGATTCATTGGGTAACAATGAACTATGCGCGCCTCCACCATCAGTCACGAATGAACTAATTATGGAAAAAATGACTATCCCCTCCCGCCTTCAATAAAACCAAACTTGCACCATTTTCAGTCCAAACAATTCCAGAAATAACTAAAAACACTTCCAGCGATATTTCTAGTTTTGTACAAGATTTGTGTTAATAAATGTTGCCCAACAACATATATATCTAAAGTGAAGAGAAAATTAAGAAGCATACACAACAAAGAAAAAGAGACACAATGAATCGCACACAGGATTTATAGGTAAGGCAAAATGAGTATTATATAATATCACAAGACTGGTCATGTCATGTGATCCAAACACACATGATCATGTGACCAAAAGTATAATATCAACCACGCTGGTCAAATAATCACGTAGGCTGCATCACAAGAATAATGTGATCATAGATCTATATAGTTCATATTTTTAGCAACAATATACTGTTTTCAAAAAAATATAATAATAAAAATGACCCGACAACCAGAATGCATAAATTTGAGATTTGAAAATTGGTCAGAATTAACAGATGATACATCCTTGCCTAACTCCACCGTACAGTAACTAAGGGATCACAAAAAATATCACTTAAGTAATCTCATTTGTTTGGTTTTTCTTGGATAAATTTCATTGAAAAATAAAAGTACGGGTGCAGCATACATGGACAATGTCAAATTATGATTATTGCAGATATTTCACATAGAAACAGTCATTCATATTTTTTTTCTTCTAAATTTTGTTATATTTTTTTGTAGTTTTCTCTTATTTTTCTATTTTTTTGGTGACGAATGTAGACTGATGAAAACACAAGTGTTCAGTCACACACATCATTTAAAAATAATATAAAGTCAGTGAATACTTCGGAATCATAAAAAGAATACATACTTGTAGTCGGTCATTCACATAATAGTACCAAGGGTCATTCAAAAAAAAATTTGCACTTGACCACATATCTCAATTCCAGAATAATCCTATATTTTTTGAATGACCCAAGTATTCTCATTCTAAATTAAGATACCACAACCAGAAAATCTAACACATCTTCTTTCTCAAGAATTAGTTGCTTACAGACAACTTCTTAGAACACTACTCTATAATGAAGATACAAGTCCCTGTTTTCAAATAAATTTTCTTATAAAGTGAAATTGTTAATCACCAACGCCATAACAAAGATTAATGAATACTACATGTATCATGAGTTTGGAATCACATGTTCATGATATCATCAAAGAGTTGTCAAGATTTAAATCTCTTGTCAACGACCTCGTTGACACATGATTGGAAAAAGGATGATTCAAATTACCACGGATCTAACAATGGTTGAAATGTTCTTATCATAACGATATCATCCTCAATCCCAAGTTAGTGTCATACTCAGCAGATATCCAAATTAACACTTACAAGTCAACTCTCTGGATACCATTGTAAGATACGCCAGACTTTAACGAGACAGAACAGGTTGCTTAATTAATTAGTTCTTGCTAATTAACAAGCACCTGAATGCTATGTATGTGTCCGATGAATCAACTTCCTACAAATAACTCAAAAATTTAGTCTTCTGAATTCATAATTCCATTTCCTGATGCAATTAGAATACCAAATTTGAATACATTTCCTTTGAAATAAGTTTGAATTGGTTTAAAAAAACATTGAAAACTTTTCATCAAAATGAATACTGTTTCTTTGTTGACGTCAAATTATGAAATACAATAATTTTGACAACTTTCAACAAATAATTGAAAAGATATTTGATTATAAATAATATCCAAGGGCTTACTCCACTTTCTAAATTTCAGCTTTTCTAGTGTTGCAACGACTCGGAAATGGTGTGAACATACAAGGTACAAAATTCACTGATTGATTATAAAATATAGGAATACACTTGTAACTCCAATATAGACCTTGTCTTTAGTTTTCTACTAATAGGAATTTATTCATTTACAAGTTGCCATATATCATTTTCGATAAAGAACAGAATATTTAAATTTGTACATATGATTATGCGTGAGGAAGGCAATGTATCTACAAGGCTTAGTGGAGAAAGGAGTCAATCACGTACAAACAAACATACATTACGTATACTCTCACTTTTCTTTCTTTTTCAACCCACTCCATTCCAAACTATTTTTTTGATGTTTTGTTTAGATTTTGTTTATACAAATACTGTACAGCAAAACTATATTTTTTTTGTTTACTTTATATAATAATTACACTATTCTTCAATCGCTTCGAATCAGATTAGTTTCAGGAAATCCAAGCACTGTGACCAAGAAACCAAATTTGCTTGTTAAATATTCCCCATCAGTTTCATTTTACCAACTCTATAACACCACCACAATTGCTCTTCTTAATTGGCATAATGTGCCCGCACGTCAGCCGTGGTCTAGACGTTCAAACAACCATATTCTAAACTCATACGGCAAAGTACTAGTTCATCAACTCACAATACCATGGTGGTGAATACAACACTTGGTGAATAAACTGAGAACATTATACATATAAATCCAATTCCATTATTTTACAGTTCCCTGTACCTTATCGTCCTGACCATGACACAAAACATCAAGTATTTAATAGCAGAATGTTCCGTAGAGCATCAATTTTGACCTCAAACTCATCAAATTATACTGATTTATCCCTCCCTCTATATTTCACGATGGTAACATTGAAAATTTTCACAAAATTTCCACTTCACAAAAGGGAAGTGCAGAACAAAATTTCCCATCCACAGAAATATCCTGCTAGAAAACACCAAGCTGCAAATTTCCATTTTCCATCCTTATAAACAATTTATTCCACAGGTTTGTTTTTTAATCTATAAAAAATTCATATACACAACTAATTTACTTACTACTACAATTGAATACAACTATCGGAGAAAACACTCAAATTTTGAAATCGCTATATTGATTATTCAGCTGATGTTTACATTGATATAATGGACCCTCACACACAATGTGCAAAAATTTTGCTCTTTTTAATTTAACTAAAAGGCAACAATCTTGTCCGTATGGGGACACATCTTGTGCACTATGCATGCATAAGAGCTCTCTACACGCCAAGATTGTACTTTGTGCGACTAAAATGCCCTAATGGATGAAATTGATAACATGAAAATGTTTCATAATTGAATGGATGAAATTGATAACATGAAATGTGTCATAATTGAATTAATTTACACAACATATTTTGAATCAAAACAAAAGCACTCATAAATATGGACAAAATACTGAAGAGTCGGTTCTCTCTATGTTAAAGGCCAACCAAATTCCTCTCTTCAAAGAGATACTTCAAACACGTTTCTTCTCAAGAGTTGGATTTGGTCATTTTGACTTTTGAGGTAAAATCTTACAGGACCAAAAACAATTGGTCTGTCCTTTGGCACAGTTAAGGAACCAACACATCATATTAAACTGTGTGTTATACTGTTGAATGACAGACATTTTCCATTAGGCATCAAAAATACGAGTAGTTTTAAAGAGAATCTAATTTGAGGCAGAACCTTGCCAAAAACAAGTAATGACCTCTGCAACAAACTTTGTGCCAAGCCGTCACTGTTATGGGCAAAGATTCCTGGCTTTCAAGTGGAATCCGAAAGCGACAAGACCTTTTTCTTTCAGAACTTATAATAAGCATGTATAACTGACCCTCAATTGTAAACACCTAAAAGGAAAATGCCTATACTGTCTTCATTTTACTATTATTCATGGTTGAATTTTCTGGACATGTAAGTATTCATGAGGTGGTCGTAACATGGGTGTACACCCAGATAAATACAGGCGAACCAAACAAATCACTGTTTGTTAGTCGCAAGCCTTGTTGTTGTTTGCTATAGCTCTGCAGCTCAGAAGTTCTCGCTCCAAAGCTTTCAGCCAAGAATAATTGTGTAAAAAGTTGTGTGTAAACCACAATTGTAAGAGTTCATCAATAGCCAGCTTATTCCAATATCAAGATGTAGCATATTTTCAATCAAAATTATCTTACAAAATAAAATTAAATTAATACAACTTTTTCCCCCCACCTAAATTCTTTCAACACAAAGGGGAACAAAAATGGAATGTGTGAACATTTTTTCATCAACGCTCAATGAGTGACATTGAATAACATTTCTTAAATACAACGGGAAGGGGGACTCCTCAGTAACACGCCGCATACTCCACATTTCTCACCTGTGAGCAAAAATCACTTTTAAGATCTAATTTACATACTGAAATACAATAATAATTAGAAGCAAATGTCCTCATAGCAACACTGCCCTCTGTTGACAAATTTATCATGTACAATTATTAGCAATTTTATGCAAATATTAACAAATTTTGAAAGAAAATAGAAGGGGATACAGTAAGCTTACTGATTTGCACAAAATACTTTGGTTTTCTGTCTACAGGGAATACATAAAATTCCAAATTTAAGGGTGTGTGGTTGAGGGAGGAGGGAGGGAGGGGCTGAGAGGTCATATATGCAAATTAGAGAACTTTCTGTTCGTAAATTTACACAGTATGTACACTTGAACATTATCTTCCTGAGGGGTAAGAAATACAGAAAGCAGTTCCAATAAGGCAAACATTTCTGAAACCATCATCATCCTGAGTTCGAGAAGAGGCCATTTGCAGGCCTACCCGAAGCAGTTCCGCCCGAATCCCAAGGTGCTTTTCCAGTGATACAGAGACTTCCATTCACAAAACGTCATCAAACAACGACAGTGAAGTAACATCAATCTGTACATTGCACCATGGGTAGGACTT
The DNA here is from genome assembly GCA_000969725.1 of Ophiothrix spiculata. Taxonomy (NCBI): domain Eukaryota; kingdom Metazoa; phylum Echinodermata; class Ophiuroidea; order Amphilepidida; family Ophiotrichidae; genus Ophiothrix; species Ophiothrix spiculata. Next base: position 33,805 of record JXSR01S001208.1, on the reverse strand, counting down.
TATAATAAAACTTCTTTCTTCCCCACAAAAAAAAAAACTAAATCAAATTTGACATGGGGAAGGAGCAAAAACAATAAATTATATCTGGAGAGGAGGGGGGATGGGAGAGGGGACCAATTGGAGTGAACTAGAGGAAGAATGGTACAAATGATTTGCTCCTTTTCATTATTTTTTTCGTTTTCAAAGTTTTAAAAAATTAATGCCTACACAGCAGTATGCATAATGATTAAAACACAATCCTAAATTGATCTAACTAACATTAAAGTTCATCTTTGCTGGGTGCTGGGTTTATATGAAACTCTACGGCAAACTTGGATTCTTGGTCTGTGTCAAATAGTCCATTCTTAGGCTTGATGTTTCCTGTGTACGATCGGCATGCAATTTTGGTGTCTCTGTCCAAGACGACTCCGAATTGGATGGCGACCCATGGTGTGGCGTAATTCTTCTTGCCCCCGATTGTCTCGTTGCTAGGATCGTATGGGAAATAATGGTTGGGGATCCCCTGTGGTGGGAACACTCTGGTCTCGTTAGCTTTGAAGCCAGCCTTGTACTTGTCTTTCTGTAAAGGGAGATATAGAAAAACAAATTAAGGCAATTAATGTCTGAAAATATTCTTTCCATTGCTACAGTATAAATAAATATGATATAAAAAAGTCATGACGCCAAAAATATCTTAAATGCTTGACAAGTCTCCAAATTCTAGTACCCCAATCTGAACACAAACAAAAAAACCCAAGTGACCAGTATTTCAATTTACAAAGCAAATTTTCAAATCCTTCAAATTTCCCTATGAATTTCACGTTTACATGTGATCCTTACTTATGATTCGACTTGTTCCGATTCCCGGCTTCATTCCATATATGGTCACAAAAGCCGACTCATACTTATCCGCTCTACGCGTCCCTGGGATATTTCTACTACTACTAACTACTCTCAAAAGCAATATCATGGGTTGCACTATTCACCTAGGACTAGGTCCTGATAATAAGCCGGTTCCTTTTAGCAGCTTGTTCCTGACTCATTTATACATATGTAGACTTGTGTTAAGGGAAACTTATGCGATCAAAAGCACAAGTTGGCAATCTGGCAGGTGTTTGTTCATAATCATATGCCAGTCATATAAGTTAAGTTGCTCTTTCGTCAGGTGTCTCTTCTATGTATAAAATATTCCATGATCCAAGAGTTTTTAATTTTGATTTATGGGCATGAACATCTATTATACATGTTTACTTATAATATCCATGAGCTCAAGATTTGCCAATATTTGCACATAAAACTTCTTTAGGGTTTAACATGGTAGGGAGCAATTCAAAACTCAACCACAGAAACAGGTTTTAAGTTAAAGCAATACTATATAATATAAAGTGTTTAAAAAAATGAAGCGCCCCCTGTCACCCATGACTTTTGATTTTTTGGGCTTATTGGGTTTGTTTTTGGTAGATATGAATACCTTCCAAATGATTTGGCTCAAAGATGCTTACTTTTTTTGTTATGACCATTTGTTGAATTAAATTCGGTATCCTGAATTTAATTCCACATGTATTAGTAAAGAAAAGCATGCATATGCTTTTTATTCATTTTTTGGTGGCAAAACATTTTTTCACAAAATAATTTGAAAACGCTTTTTAGATAGTCACATTCCTCCATTTTATGCTGTTTTTACTATAAACCATGTTTTATCAAAATCTTATACATTGTAGTATTGCTTTAACCAACAAATTTGGTGAAATCTATTTCAAGAATGGGTTAATAGATTCAATATGTGATATAGAAAACCTGTGTGGATGTACTGGTTTTCCAACTTTATGCGAAAAAAGAACCAGGGATGGATATGGCTTTTTGTAATTTTGCCTGAATTTGCCTGAAAATGTGAAATTCCAAATACTTTTGTACAGTGAGGATCCAAGCATTTTGCCGGAATTCAGGCAAAAACCTGAAGATAATCATGCCTGAAGAACAAAAATTGGCTAAAAATGATTCAATGTAGGCTAGAAATAGACGTGACCAATCGCAGGCAACAATTTGAACTATTTGCTTCATGCATTCAATATAGGCCTAATAAACCCTGGTCTATGACAAAACTGTGTGACTCCCAAGAATAAGAATAAGACATAGTAAGATGTTGATCAGCAACTGTGTCCAATTGGAATTCATTGAATAAAACCTGTACTCTATAAATCTTGAAGTATGCAACACGCATCAATTAATGCATATATCAATATGACCATACGGGGATATCTTGAATCATAAAAACATACCAAATCTTGCTGAATATTCAAATGAACTTATGATCAATGTTTGTCCGTATGGTAACACCAACAACAAAATTAGTCAAAAATAATACCAAAATCTTGGAACCTTTCATGTACAAAAATATGCAGTGGTTTGGTCTTAATCAATCCCAATCACTTATTACTAGTCTCTTACACAATCAGTTCACAATGCTGTAGAATACATCTATAGGATGCCATGGATCTTGTACCAGAGTCTGATTCCTTGTTGCATACTACTTCAAGGTTTATAGAGTGTAATGATTTTCAGTTTAAGACGTTTGTTCCAAGAATATCAAGAGACCTTTTTTCCTTTAATCGTGGATTATTTTTACAGAATGTTGACTACCAGTTACATGACACGGAAATGTAAGATGGTATGTTCAGTTTCATGAGGTACTGAGTCATCAACCTTAAGACTCACTAAAATCTCACCACAAAGCAGTCAGGAAACCTTAGATCTAGGAGGGAAGAAAGGAACATTAAAGTGAACGAAAGAAAAACATTGAAAATCGTAGTGACAAATCCAAGTTTGAAAATATTTTTCAGTGATTAACGAAACAATCACGGCTAACATTTCATATACTTTATCTGCCTGTAAAAATAGGTTAAAAAGTTCACTTCACGTAGAAGGAGAACTTCTGGACATTCTCAGACAGCCATAAGACTGGATCTTATGATTTATCACCGATTTGTTAACTGCCAAACTCCCAGATGTCAAGTTAATTAATTGGAAATGAAATGCCTATGAGTTATCCGATCCAAGTTCACCAAGGTCATTTTAATACTGGATAATTTCTCAGTCTCTATTTAAATCTGTATTTTAGTTCATGTGAATTACGGAATGATTGTCAAAGTACTTCATTATTTGTAATATTAAGGTCACAGGGATGACTTGACGTGAAAATCTGAAACAGTTTATCCAAAAGTATGACAACTATGGAAGTTGTCATCAATTTTGTTTAAGGTGAACAAATGTTGACCACAGACACACGTCCAAAGAAATAACTATGCGTCTATTTTTCAAACGACACAGTCTTCATTTATCATGCTTATTCAATTCATTATGATCTTAGTTATGCTTTTTAGAAAATTTTTGCACACACCATCGCACTACTAGGGTGTGTTTCTGGAGAGAGGGGGTGAGGTCAGCAAATCCCTAAAGACCAAGCAGTTTTGAACCATCGATTAAGCCACGGAAATTCCTTTACCCTGCCCTATGTCTATTTGCTTAAAATTTACGACGATATTTCTTCAATGGCAACTGTTCACTTTAGCCAAAAATGTGTTCTATACAAATAATAATTAGGCCTAACGCAACAAGGTGCATG
>JXSR01S001208.1:4336-14804 GCA_000969725.1 Ophiothrix spiculata | reverse complement strand
AATATTAATTTTGTGGTTAAGAATTAAAATAAAGGATACAATTTATTGTTTTATATGTATTTATATGTTACATTATCACTTCGTTCGTATTATTTCCTGCAACCTTCGATCCCAGAAATAATATAGTTTCAAGATCACTTCAGGGTAATAGTTTTAACTATTGCCCTGATGAGCAGTCAATAACTGTATAATATACCACTAAGTTAAATTCTGCAAAAAAAACCATGGATTCTGTTTTTCAACCACAGACAGGGCAAATGCAATGCTAAACTTGGAAATCTAAATGGAAATTATTACAATGATTCATTAATAATGAAATATCTCCCAAGAGGATGATCAAGATTTTTTAATACTCTGTAAAATACATCTACACCATATAAATCCATTCCTCAAATAGAAAAATGCAAGACATAATTCAATGAATATACTCAAATGAATCTCATTAAGACACTTCCAAGTATCTAAAAATTAGCAAACTATGAGCCTGAAACCATGGCAACCGATAGACAATCCTTGCAAAACGAAATACGCACATCTTCCATAATATTGGAATTAATGTAATTACAATGCACCAGACAACAGCATATATCTAGCTTCAAAAATACATTTTAATGCAAGATGAATAAGTTTAAACTTTAAAAGGTGGTAGTGTTTTTCCAATTTATGGATAAGAGAACCACTATTTACATTTTATTCAAGACCTTTCCATGCTAAAGGTGCAAGTTAAAAGGTGGTAGTGTTTTTCCAATTTATGGATAAGAGAACCACTATTTACATTTTATTCAAAGCCTTTCCATGCCCCCAGGAAGAACATCAAGCCCCATTATTGGCCTCAATATCTAATGGAGTTATGACATGTTTTGAGGAAGAGTGAGTGAATGGGGCCATTTAATGATTCTTGAAAACATGTTCATGTAGCAAACTCATCGAAATACCAATTGAAAATGCATGAAACAAATGTACCCAAATCCTGACACCACTGAATCTCACAATATCCCATTCCAATCCCCAAAGTCTAAATATGCATCTAAGACAGAAGTAAGCTTTGATCAAAAAATTACCGCCAGAGCAGTGACGGAGCCAAGGCTTGCAATATTGCAATATGGGATCAGGGCGCGCGAGTCTAGGGTTCAAATATGGGGAGGCGTGGTTGAACATGTATTTCAAAAATGCACATTTCCAAAGGAAATTTTAAACAAAGTAGACCTATGAAAAAAATTACAAATGCGCATGCATGTTTATACATGTCAGTAAGATGTTTGTAGTAGAATATATTTTCAATTCATAATTCCAAAGTCAGGATCTTTTGCCATCAAAAAGTTCTGCAGTTGAACCATAGTTCACAATTTATCAAAGAGTAAACAAAATGATGATTATTGACACAGATAATGACATTGGTCAATTGATACAAGTCCTCATCTGCTAGTTCCCATAATCCAATAGTTATGTCAATGAACCAGTGACTCTGCTGTACTCATTTAAACCAGATAACGGGCTCGACCATCTGATAGCAGAGATACAAACGATAATGCCCACAAACTAACGCTTAAATATGTTGACTGGTTAAAGGTTTCATTATCACTTTAAGAAGCTGCAGTTCAATGTTCCCTGTATGTTTTTTGAGCTTCTGCCAATTTGACCAATGTTGAAGGAACACTTGTTCCAATATCACCACATGTAGCTGAGGCTAAAAATTGGCAAGAAAAAGCATCTTTTGCGCACAATTTCTAAAACCTGTTGTGCAGTTATTTCACTGGTTCCTGCGCCACAAAGGGTTTAGCCAGGATTTGAAAGTAGGGCGTCCAGGCCGGCTTCAATCAAGACATCATGACGTCAGCATGATATTAATATTCATACTTGACAAAGAAGATGATTAAGTTAGACCAAAGTGGCGACCTTCCAGGAAATGAATGAAGACACAACATGATATAAAACCCATTTTTAAGTTCACAAAGTACAATAAATTGATCAGATTTTGTGATGATGATGATGATTATTTGAAGATAAATTCTAACATTCAACATCAAATTTCATATGGTAAAACATATTTTTGGACGCCTTATTGGACGGCTTTGCATTTTACAGGGCGTCCATTTTCGTGATCAGCCGTCCAAATGACGGCTGGACACCCCTCTGGCTAAACCCATATCAAAATTCAATGCTAACCATGGATCAAGTTCCAGTTTTCGATCACAAGTAGCCATTAACCATAACACCCAAATTAAACTGAAAAGGGTTCTGGCGAGAATTTAACAAGATTTTGACTCATTTTGGAAACAAACCGGAAAGGTTTAAGGTATAATCTTTGTTGCTCCTTGCATTTCTCAATAAAGAGTATGCCAGAGTGAATTTTCAAACTGTCTCATAATTACTGATCCCAAATATTGCCCATGTTTATATTGAACACATCTGAAATAACTTTGAATTCAAAATACTATACGCAGTGGAATATCAACCAATCAATTTATTTCCAAGTTCATTTTTTGTACAGTCACAAATGTCAGGCAAAGGCGATCATACCAATGTACCACACACATTTACAGATAAAAAACGTGGGCATGTTTGTTATGTAAGCTGGTGTATACGTTGGATATTTCATACTCGCACTTCAACCATTTCGCCTGGGGAATGTTTGGGGTAAGCGATCATTTCCAAGATTCTTTGAATCGCACGATTTTATGATATAAGCCTCCCAGGCAAATTGGGTGCTTCACATACAATGTACAACATTTCATCTCTGCTACCAATCAAGAAAATTTAAAGATGCACTGTTTATTTTTTATTTTTTTTTAGCAATTCACAGGTATTTTACAAAAGGTGTAATAATACCTCATACCCTTGAAAGCTACACCATACACAACGAGTTGATTTCACTTCATATTAACTATGAAATTACAAATTGGCTCAGTTGCTTTTTTGTATGCAAAGTGTAATTTTCTTCTCCAAATAATGTAAACAACAAACGTATTAGTAATCAATACACTGAATATGAACACCCTAGACTCACAATATGCAAATTACTGAACTTGACCTACATTTCATCCAATGCGACAAATTAACTACCGTACTTTATGTAAGCGTAAACAACCTACCGAGGTACCTCGAAAAGATTTCAACACACAGACATATGTATTGATAAATTTTCCCTTTAAATTAAATTATGTCAAGGGTGATATTTACACATCATGGTCACAAATTACAAAATGACTGCACAATAAATAATTTCTAAGCACCCATTTAAATAAACACTACCATAATATGTCATTATAAATCTGCGATATATTAAAATCAATGACCCAATTCGAAATTCAAAAAAACCCAGCAGCCCAGAATAAGAGTCGAAGAATAATGAGAAATGCTAACGTCAAATCCTAGGAAAGTCACGTCATACGCTGGGAAGTGCAAATACCGAGACCCGTTGACAAACGTCATCCCAGTAACGCTTGCAGGGACCTCATATTATAAACCCAAACAGAGAACTAATGCTAGTGTATTACAGTGTATGTCTGCGAAAGAGAGAGCGAGAGCGAGAGAGAGATGGATGCGCATGTACATACATTCTTCCACACACACACACGCACGAGCACTGTATAGACATTGGCATTATTCTGCACTGGAGGAGTGAGGTACTCTTTTATCTTGGGGAGATAAGATGGTTAAAACATTACTGTAGCAAACTGAATATTCACATTCAACTAAACTTGCATCTAATAAGCTTTTACAAGAGGGTATATAATGCAGTAGCAACACATTTAAACATGTTCAATGTTATATGCACCAACACGCATACTTTAATTTGCAAATAAAATGCTGCAAGGGGTTCGTGTGTAAAAGGTGTACACTCTTACACACCGATTAGACGCTTGCATGTAAACAGCTTAATTTAAAAAAACAAACATTTTTTTAAATACCTATATTTCTATCATAAGAACTCATTACCTGTCCATAATCATAAGAGCAGGCCTGCATAAGAGCCCATTCAACTCAAGACAGGCTGGAAAATTATCATTTTGGCAATACAAAGTACTTGTTATTTTGAAAATGCTTGCAAAAAAGATCTTTTCACTTGAAGAATTTGAAATGGGGCTATACATTGGTTTTTATTATGAAGGCTTAGGGTACACTCTTAAAAAGAAAGGATCAAATTTATCCGATTAAGTATCAAATATGAGCTTACCCTCTTTCCGGATCAATTTTGATCCAAGTTCTCCTCAAATTTGATCCGTTTTGGATCAAAAAAGAATCAAATTTGAGGAGAATTTGGATCAAAAAAGGGTAAGCTCATATTTGATACTTAATCGGATCAATTTGATCCTTTCTTTTGAAGAGTGTTATGTGACAAAAAATGAAATTTTAAATGTTATGACAGTACATGGCTGTTCAGACTCGAGGGACATTCTCTTTTCTGTAACCGCTGCTTTAAAAAATGGACCCACAACAAGATTCAATTAGGCCCTATTCAGTTTTTTTAAATGAAATAAAGTAAAAAGCGCTCTTAAGATGGGTAGATTGCTCACCAACTTCCCTGTACATTTTCTTCCTGTTCAATTCACATGGGACACATATTATACAAAAATGCAGCACTGTACAATACGCAAGCCCCTAGCATTCACAGCCTGCACAGTACACATGGATGCAGGATATTTTTGCATGGAGGTGCTTTGTAACACACCATTGTCAACAGTGAAACGGGTCTTATTTGATTACCTCGGTATTAAAATGTGATCTAGATGTAGTTAACTTTAACACATTTATTCTTTTCAAAATCCAAATATAGGTGTTTGCGCAACCTACATTCCTGATTGCAAACGAAAACCTGTTGTTTAATGTCAATCCATCTACTATGTGTGCCTGGTGTATTTCAATTTATTTATTTTTACTTTCTTTTATTAATTTATTTTTTTCATTTTTTAAGGGGAAAATTGTCATATGATTATTCAGTAAGTTAATGGCTGAGGCAAAAAAAAAACAATCGTTTGGTTGTCCTCGACAGAACGCCCTTAATTCTGAAACTAGGAAAAAAATTATTGTACAAACGCATACTGTGCCACATTTTTGAAATTCCAGATTTGTTTTTGTTTCATTTTGAAATTTAGTAAATTAGTAGGCCTATGTAAATACAGAAAAAAGAGTTTTTGACACTTCTAATCAGGTTTTAAACATGTACCAAGTGGTATATTAGGTTAACATTCCAATTTACTAATATTTACAACTAATACCTTGTTCAGTGCCAAATAGGCAAATCTCAGGAAAAAATATTAAAAAACAAACGTTTTTCCGCCTGTCCGCATCATCTGAGAAAAAATTGTGTAGAAAAACCGAACAATTTATTCATTTTTTTTTTGCCTAATGGTAGTTAAAAAAATATGGTAATGAGTGTATGAAGCTGGATAACTTTGTTTCAGAGGTATGGGGCTGCTGCTTATTCCTATACTGGGAACAAGAACTTTAAATATCTTTATCATGATATCAACATTTGTCTGGTTTCAAAATAGGCCTATATAATAATAAACAGTTCCGTCAATCATAGGATTTTCAACAATAGCCTACATGTGCAGGACCACAACTGATGATAAACATTCCAGCACCTGTGGTTAGCTGTGAAGAAATGGGGATCTCGAAATACTTCAAAATTTTATAAACTTGTCAAATTTCCAAATTTCTGTTGGAGGTCAATGTCAGAATATCTGCTTTTGAAGTCAAAATATTTAGGCCTACATTGTTTATATCGCAAGATATGTGCATTTTTTACCTAAAAAAGGTATTTGCTTACACAAAAATTCAAATACTAAAAAACCTTTTACAATTATTGATATTTAGGTAAACAGGATGCAAACTCTTTCCCCAGTTGTGGTTCATTACAAAAATGTCAGACAAAACCAACTGAGAATTTGTAATTAGAATATTGATCATTTACTTATATTCATTAAGAATGAATAATAATAAAAAAAAAATTGAATAAAAATTGAAATTTAAATACATATATACACAACCTTGAACTATGACATGAAGATAATATTTTTTCATAAAACATATACAACAAAATACAAAGGAAAACATTCCTTTATTTTGCGACATTGAATTTGAAACCAAATGTGTTGCAATCATGCACATCTATAGACAGAATTTAAAGTAAATTATTCTTTAGGATCGCACATTAAGTGTAATGTACCATGTTGTAAACTATGTGTTACACTTCTATTGGTAACGAAATCATGCAAGAAAACTGGTGCACATTCAAGTTCCTCACGAAAACCCTTTCAAAGAAAAAGAAAAGTGCATTGATTGCGCTTTGCGGCATTTAATACCTGATTCTTGTTCAATGTCATTTCATCCAATGTTGAATAAATATTTAAAAAAAATGGTCTATAGAGTTTTAACAAAATAAAATTTGCTGGAACATTTTGGTTAATTGGAAGAAGGACATCATCTTTTTTAGATGAAAGCTTTGTTGAAGCCTGCAAAGCTTTGTTGAAGCCTGCAAGAACTGCCAAAAAGCCTACCTACATGTACCAATATCAAACAGTTACATCTAAAAATACATGTCTAGTTTCTCTCGGGCAAATGATTGGACTAACCTTAACCCTACACTTAAAGCTCACATTTATATCATGGAAAAGTGCCCAAGTCATACGCCACAGACGTAGGGCCAAATCGCTGCCTGGGCAATGACTCTATTGAGGCCTGATAATATTGTGCCTTGCTTGAGGCGCAAGAGGTCCAGGGTCTGAATCCTGTTGATTCTCTATTTGTACTTTAATGGTTAAAAGACCAAATATGTCTTCATTCAGTGTTAGGATTAATTTTGGACTTCTAGTGTTGCCAAAATTAAGTTTTAGTAGCCTACCGATTCAACGACTTTCCCCTAACCTTTCACTTCCAGTGACGACTTTTTGACTTTTGGGATAAACATACCATGACTTCATAATATAAATTATTATTGACTACACCAGGGACCGATTTCACTAACATTTAGCGATGGTCGCTAACCCCGTTATGATCGCTAACTCCAAAAATGATCGCTAAATAACAGGCATTTTTAACAATTTTAGCGATCATTTTTGGAGTTAGCAATCAAAACGAAGTAAGCGACCATCGCTATGTATGTTAGTGAAATCGGTACCTGGTGTAGTCAATAATAATTTATATTATGAAGTCATGGTATGTTTATCCCAAAAGTCAAAAAGTCATCATTCGAAGTGAAAGGTGAGGGGAAAGTCGTCGAATCGGTAGGCTACCAAAACTTAACTTTGGCAACACTAGAAGTCCAAAATTAATCATAATAATTCATAAATCCCTGAATATTGCATGCAGCCCTTGAGAAAGTAGCCCACAGCAGACTTTGTCTTTTAATTTACATAAAAAAATGGTCACAAGGACTTTAATATATTTTCAGCAAACAATCTTCCAAAATGTTACAATCTTAAGATATAACAGATCTACAGAACACCCAAATATGATAACTAGCGCTATTTGTAGCACATCAGATATCTTTAAAGACAAGGCCTGGGCGTAAAGTAGCCTATTATCAGTAGCATAGAGCAACAACGGAACCCAGTGCATCATAAGAGTTGGTTTCTCTGCACATCAATGTATCCAGGGCAGTGCAGGATGCTACACTCTGAGATGCCCTCCCTGCCTCAGCATTGCAGCAATACCATGGCAGGTGGGTGCATGTACAGTGGGCAGTGTTAAGGGGTATTCCCTACACTCTGAGATGCCCTCCCTGCCTCTGTATGGTATATGTACTGTGACAGTGGGCAGTGTTAAGGGGTATTCCCCTCAATCTTTATAAAGTGGTTGGATTTGTAATGGGAAATGATTCCAGGCATTCACTTAAAGAAACAATCACTTGTCAGTTGAACAAATGTCATGTAAGAGTATCCATCTCTTGGTTAATTATATAGTTGAACTGGTACCATTTGCTAGCTTAGCTTTTAAAAGACATTTGAAATAAAATTCTAAACTGGCAATTAGTAATTTTTAACACAACTGAAAAAGGAAGAAAAAAAAACATTGACTGCTCAACTACTGCCTCAAAATTGATCTTGAGACTATACTATTTCCTGAGACCAGAGGTCAAAGGAAATTGTATGCTAGTCTCAAGATCAGTAAAGAGGAATTAGTTTTACTATGGTCAAAATGAAAAAGCAGTCAATATTTGTTTCATAAAGGCCCTACTGATTTTCCTTTGATTGGACAAAAGCAAAAACTACTGACTCCAATCTGTATGTAAAATTTAATAGGTTGTTATTTTCTTAAATATTGAAAGATGATGCAAAAGATCATACATCTTACAATATAATGCAACCAAAATTAAAATTTTCAAAACTAAAATTCAATTAATTCAATACATATAATATCCCCCTAGAGCTGTTAAACTAGTGGCAAAATACACATAACGAGATTTCATGGAACAACATATCACTTTGACCTTACATAAATCATCATCGGATTTACCCTAACTAGACACTTGTACGGCACACATCCAAATCAATATCATTGACCAGGTCTTCTGGTCTTCTGCCTTGTTCATATAAATATCCGTTGTAAAAAACCCTTGCTTCAAACTGCTAATCGATCAATTATTTATAATGTACCATAAAAGAGGGAGACGGTGGATATTGACGAGAGCTAATGATCACATTGTGCTCGCTATTTCCGCTATTAATACAAGTACTGTCAGGTGGGCCAAATCCTAGCTCAAAAACATCTCAGTTAGTGAGAAGGTTGTTTAATAAAGTGGCAGGTGAATTTCAGCTAAAAACAAGCATTTGTTGCCATGGTATTAATCTATTCTAATTATATACATTTCTTTTAAAGGAATCCCATTTTTTCGGAGAAATTTGAATGGAAAAATCAAGATTACATAAAATAGAAATCTTAAATACAGAGCTTCATAAACAAAGACAACACATTTTCCATAATTTTTATTGCTTGTTTATCCGACAATTGATGCAACTGATGACAGAATTTGACCAGATTAAATTTGTCTACAGTTTTCCTACATACATGTACGATTTAAATGAAATCTCTATTCTTACCTCTGAAGATAATTTGAAAACACTTGATGCTAAACAGAGAGACCTTCGTTTATAAACAAATCTGTTTTTAAAAACCCTATCCACGATCCAACACAAAACTGATTTTCAAATTCCTGGCACTAAATTTTCATGTAATAGGCCTAAATGATGAAAAAATAAAATCCTGATACCACAAATTAAAATGTGCGATCCCACATAATTTGCATTGAAGAGGTTCCACTGTATCGTAATTATGAAGTTGATTTTGGGTTTTCTACATGTTTTGAGTAACTACTGACCATCTTGGCCATTTACAATCTACTTTAAATCAATATCATAGTCAGTAATTGTCAAAATTGCAATTACAAGTGTAATAGTCGGTAATGGAATATTGATGGAGAATGGGGGGGGGGGGGGGGGGGGGTTTTTGCACTATAATAGCTATTTCTGATGTTTAAAACTTGATAATCCCCACTATATTTTATTCCCAACTATATATGACTGACAGATCATGAATCCGTACACACATAATCACAGCATGCGACAATTTCATCAAGTTTACACCATTGGTCACATTATCTCTCCCACAACGTCATCCCATCCATTCATTCATGCCACGGAATGCATTGACGCAGAGTCCCAAACACGTGCAAACCCAGCAAACACATGTAATACGAGTTTATGTAACATGTCACCACTCTATTACGGGTCCAAACGTAATATCCAGTGTAGCCAACTTCCTCAGTGCCAGCCAGACATTTCTACGTCAAAAGTTTGCATACCTAGCAGACCTTTAAATGCCCACTGCAATTGCCATATCAGTTTACTGGTCAATGAAATTGCACTGTGATAATGTTCACTCTTTAGTTTACGATTATAAATATCATATGATATGTTGAGTGAAAGCATACATGTCCATCATCTTTAACTATGTTATATTTTGGGGTATTTCTTTCCCTTTTTCTAATGTAGGCCTATAATTTCAGCTTAATTTTCATTCTTCTTCACACAAACATTTTATTCAGTTTTAGTGATGTGTTTATTGGACTGTCAATCAAAAGCTTCAGCTACGTAGTAACTGTGACACCTCAAATGATTTATAACCCGGGATTTATAAATGCCATCTAAACTATTTGGCAGACTCAATTTCTCAACTTGCTATTTTATGAACCGTCCAACAAACATTTTACAACATTATTTGTAGACTTTATCAATGTGCTATGTAGTCTAAGATTAGCGACAGAACAGGCCTGTCCTGTAATACCCCTTGTGAGTACTATGATGTCCTTCGATGAGATGAGTCATTATCAAGCCAGTCATAAAGTTTTTCCTTTGTATCATACATGATATAGTGGAAAATTCCATGACCTTTTTGGATCACATACTACTAGTGGGTTGATCATTGTATCAATGGAATCATCACATGATGTATCACATATTGACAT
>JXSR01S001207.1:78750-89269 GCA_000969725.1 Ophiothrix spiculata | reverse complement strand
AGCCTTTTTTCATTTTCGGACTAGCGAACCTTCGGACTTATACCGTTGTACCAACGAGATATCTCATTGGTTGTATCATCAAGCCGAATTCAGTTTTGAATTAAAAAAAAATGAGAAGTAAATAAAGAAAGCAACTGTAATTCTATTATTTACTAAAATAAATGGAGAAAAATAGATACTCTGTGATAAGGATTGCTATAAAGATACATTTGCTATTCAATTGATAACATAGATTTCATGCACTGGTGCAGTGTCACTGACATTGCCAGTGAACATGACTGATAACATCATCAATACCAAAGCTGTAAAAAGAAACGTGCTTGTATTTCAGAAACTTTCAGCATGGTTTTGTGCATTACAAGTGTATACACCCTCGTACTCGCGCAAGTTGACCGAACAAAGCTGTTGAATTTTGCTCCGAACTGCAGTAAAGCTTTGTTGCAAAATTCTCGCTGATTTGCGCTATTTCCGGTTTGTGAGGTCAACATTCAAAGCTCATGTTTGATGTTTTCCCATCGATTCCCATCAAAAAGTATTTCTATTTGTTGTTTGGAAGACGTCAATGTGTCTCAATAATTTGTTAAAAGATGTGTACATTTGTGTTAATTCTTCGTTTTTGACCGAAAAATACAGCCGTAATACAACTTCCGGTTTGCCGTGAAAATGCACTTTTATCACGTACTGTTTTTTCGAAATATTTGGCATATTTAGCTATTTTTTTGAATGATTACTTTAAGTTTCAACTGAATAATTCATTTAAAAACACTTTTCTTTTGAATAACATCATAACCACGTCAAATTTACTACTTTATTCACAATAAATATCACCAATTACGTCATCGGGAGGTCGAGAATATACTTCCCGCATATGGTCATAACCGGTCAATGTTTATTTTTGACGCTCTATTGAGCAGGAATAAGAGAGTACAGAGCTTATGTGAGTCGGCCCTCGTGCATTTTGTTGCCTGCAGGACGGAGCTTGGGTAGATTGATTTAGAATGCTATAAATAACAATTGTATATAGTTGGCTGGTAGTTTACAAACAGTCACTTCTCAAAAGAAGAGATAATTGGACTCCTTTTTCATTTCTACTTATTTGCGCAGGTTGGAGTGCAAATCTCTCTATCATAGCGATTAGTTAGACTCAAATTTTTTTGTTATTTTTACGATAAGCAATCAACATACCAGCTTCCCTGTGAGTCTGTTACCTTCCCAGCATTGAAAAAAAAATGCCAGCATCTATTTGACTCTTGGGTTAAGAGGAGCACATGAAGATACTATACATGCCACTTACAGGATTCGAACCTCCAAATATGCCCAGTCATATGTAAGAGTACCTTAAGGTTGGCATAGTAAATTATAAGATACGAGATTAAAGCTGAGCATAGTCAAAAAACACATCCAAGGTCGAATTTCTTATTTCATCAGAAACGTTACCTTTGAAGTGTATTCTATCATATTAATCAGGTTCCAACATCCAAAACATAAGGCAAATGATTTAAAAACTGAGATAACAATCCTTTCTCCATTCAAGTTTTATCAGTACAGAAACTTTAAACTTGATTTTTTCAGAACTATAGTTTTCTGAATCAGCTCGATGGCTTTATACCAATTTGGATGTAACTTTGCAATCGAAAATCCAATAACCAAATAAATATGCCGATGCTTCAGCATATTTTTTATCACGCTTGGTGGCTAAAGCCACCCTCAAACGATAAAAAGACGCAGACACATGGATGCATCATTGTTGATTCCAGATGAACAACTCTGTGTTGTGTTTGAATACCTAAATCAATTTATTACTACTTCTATGACAATTCTTCTTTTTTTTTTGTTATTCTTTTAATCTATCCAGATATCACTTAAGACAAGGTTTAAGGTTTGACCCAGGTTTTGCGGACAAAATGCACCAAAATTAAAGTTGCCTCTTGTAAGACAAAACATACTTTTTCTTGGGTGGAATTTTGTGTAGAATCTGAATCTGAAGTTAGAAATACAAAAAATGCAACCGTTTTCAATTTGCGAAGGAAAATGTAAATTTTTTGCGTATCGTTTGTCACGTCAAACTTCATTTTTCAAAACCGCCTGTACATAAACAATGCAATGCAGCATAAAAATAACTGTTAAATTCATTTTTTATAACCTATGTCCACTAACTAATAAGCAAAAGAGGTCTCTACAATGCACATTTTTGAGTTTATGGGTATTCCAAATCAGGTGTCGAAATTTTTTGTCACCTAAAAATGTGCGTTTTTCGGCAAAATCGGCCAAAAATTGTAATTTTTCTGCTTTCCAATAACTTAAGAGACTTTTAACTACAAAAATCATAAAATACAGTCAATTTTACACAAGAAAAGTCTTATTCACAAATTTTTAAGGCTTATCTTCACATCTAAATATTTTTTTCACGCCGATGTCCGCCAAACCTGGGTCAAACCCTGAACCTTGTCTTAAAAGGTTTTGAGTAACAATTCCAAGATATTGTCTGAAAATCAGGCTTTGTTTTTCATACTGAAATAATAAGAGAAAAGGAGCAGGACGAGTGTATGTACTGATTTATTATTGTTTTATGTCTGGTGCTCTACATATGGAAAGTTCACCTATATTTCATCCTGAACAAAATTAAGTTTTGTACTTATTGGTACTGATTTACAAATTCAGTTGTCTGGTGCTCTTTTTATTTTGAAAGTTCATTTTATTTCATTCTGGACAAAATTTATTACGTTAAGAAATGGGACAAATCAATATGTAGGTCCTGAATTTGTGTGTCTTGCATTCAAGCTTTAATATTTTTGTACAAAATTAGACCTGATTTATAGTTGAAAGTTGGCAAATGACGCCACATACTTCAAACGACTTCCTCGCGCCAATAACAAACCCTCACACAAAGGCATTTTTGAGTGCAGAATTCAACAATAAGAGTCAAATTGAATTGCATTTTTTCAGCTTTTACCAAAACATAAAATGGTTCTGCTTAAGGCTCTTTGTTTTCAGTTGGACTCAAGTTATAGGGAGGGGGAATAAACGTATTGTTTCAAATACAAGCGCGTATGGTTTCAAATAGGAGCGCATTTTGTTTCAAATACGAGCGCATTTTGTTTCAAATAAGAGCGCGTTTTGTTTCAAAAACAAGCGCGTTTTGTTTCAAATACGAGAGCCTTTTGTTTCAAATACGCGCTCGTGATGAGCTAATAACACGCTCGTTGACGTGCTCGTAAGGAGCTTGTTGACGTGCTTGTAACATGCTCGTAATGATGAGCTGGTTACGAGCTAAATTTTTTTCATAAGGGTGCGGACTATGCAAGCATACTCAATTTTCAATTTAAAATTACACCCGCGACTGATATTGCATCTTACCAAGACATTGCAGAGTGGTGACGCTTTCTATCAAATGGACCAAATGACCAATGGCACGTGATCCAAGATGCGCCAATCAAGTGACACAGATTTATTTAGCTGTTACATAAAATATACTATTTTGTTTATGCTTAGTGACCATAACCATTAATAAAACAAACTTTCTGTTGAATTAATGTGTTTAATTACGAGGCCCATCACGTAGCTAGTTCATGTATTTACTAGGACCTAGGTTTACATTTTGTCAAGTAGGATAATAAGGAAATGGGACCATTTACATATTGCCCAGACATAGTATATTTCAAGTCAGATCATCGTCAGATATCACACTGTATTTTATGGGCTGAACAGCGCAACGAGAAGAATCCCTGTTTTTTCCCAACGACTTTTAATTGACTGGTAAAATTTTGGTAACCTGACCCTAACATTTAACCAAAACCCTATCGATCAAAATGTCTAAACCTATAACCTACCTTAGAACCAAATTCACCTAAAAAATGGAAAGAAAATGTAAAATTTTGACAATTTTATTGTCGTGAAAAAACAGAGATTCTTCTTATTGCCTAAACTGGGTGTCAGAACAGTGTCTACAGGCCTGCTACAGGCCGTGTGGGCTTTAGCTGCACCACTAAAGCCAAAATATGAAATAAATTTAATGTTATTTGATGTGTTTTATTTATAGTCCTAGCATCAATAACCAGAGCATAGAAGTGTGCAAATTTGTTTTTAGTACCTGTTGTCTTCTTGGGCTTAGTTGGTAAAGTGCAACATAAACATTTTTTATTTTCAGGCCTAAGAAACATAATAGGAGTAACTGTGTGTCTTGGTTTCCCGATCTTACCTATCATATGCATGTTATCAACAACGGATGTGGGTTAAAGAGCTTTAAAGAAATTATGTTGAGGTTAAGTAAGTAAATCTTATAATATATTTAAATGAGTGAAAAGTCAATACATTCACATTTACATCTCCCACTCTTAATAAATGGAAAAGGTTAATTGAGGCTTTTAAAAAAGAAAATGTTCATTGTATCTCTTGGCAAGTATTTTTTCTCTGAATTGAATTCAGTAAGCTTGAATATACATTCATTTTAGCAAAAATTCCTCCACCTTTTAAATCTTCCACACTTAACTGGTCCATCCTTCACTTATGCAGCACTGTTTTTGTTTGTTTTGTATTTTATGTCACAATCTGTACACTGCGATATCAAAGCAATCCCTAACTCGACACTTAATTTAGATTTCATTGGTAGTTCTCATTTTTTTCACAACAAAGGCTTATCTTTCAAATCCGTCCACAATCAAACTAACCTAACCTAGGTTTACTGTATTGCAACTATATTTATCATGTGATCAAAATTGGTGCCGTATTCATCACTGTTGATACATTTATTTTAAGAACCTGTATAAATGATTCAGGTTTTGGTGTCATATGGGAAACGAAAACTAGGCTATCATTAATGTGTCAACTACATTGTCATTCCCGCTAGAAACGACTGAATTGGACATATATTTGTGTAGATTTTCTCAAACAAATTGGAAAAAAATTACATTAGGTCGTAACTTATATGTAACTTGATCAAACAAGTTTCTTGGGATAAAATTGGATCAGGCCGATTTGACGACAGAGAGGTGTTGTAACCATTGGACAGCTGATCCCATGAAATGTCACTATTGAGGATTTCTATAAGAAGCCTCCAAAGTGAAAATGGGGTTGGGTCATTTTGATGTAGTTTGCATTAGTATATCTTCTCCTAATTAACAATTTTAATATTTTTTGAGACTGAAGTCCACATTTCTACAATCTATAACTCATTAACCCCAAATATTGCATATAAAAGTCAAGTTCTTTGTATCAAAATTTAAATATATACATGTACTACGTGAATCAAAACAAATTGTTCAGTTTACAAATGATCATAAATTTGTTGTTGTTTTAATAAAATGGATAAAATATACTTTCAAATGTAGAAAAAAAGATAGATTTTGGCTGAAAAATAACTCAGATATTACCAATATTGTAAGCATGTCCCTTTTTCCTTAATTCCAATGGGGTTTATAGAGTTAAGCAAGATATTCATACATCACAATATAAGAGTTATGGCATTATTAAGAGAGTAAAGAAGTGTAACCGTAATTTAACTGGCATAAGTAGTCCAGTTGATGGTAAATTAGTAAACTGATTGATAAATATTGCACAAATAGGTATTTTAAAGACATATTTTTGATCAAAAACTAAAATTCAGGATTTGTAAAGGAATTTGTCAGGTTCATAGAAACATAAGGCCGAACTTAATCCTAGTTTTTCTTTCTTTTTTTTTCCTGGAAATGTTTATAAAACTAACACAATGTTTTGTAATTATACAAATTGAATGTATACAAATCCTATTGGAATTGAATGTGTACAAATCCTATTGGAATGAAGGAAAAGAGGTGTGTATGAATAGTCTTTTTAAAATTCATGTAGTATGCCTTCAATTTCTACCAGCCTCCTGAGATCTATGTTAACACTAGTCATTCTTAAAACCAACATGACGTATCTACAACAATGTAATATCACCCAAATGAGTTGATAATTAAACCATTACAAACGCTTATAAAGCTTACAATACAAGGTTGATTCTATCCACATATACGTGTAAATTCCCTCGGGATCCTTGCGCATACCCGCCGTGTAATACCTAATGAAAACAATGCTAACACTACTTTTCAATTTAGGTGTGAAATCTATACAAATATATGTCCAATAAGAGAATGTCTTCGGGGAATTGGGGTGTAATTGAAACATCTTGGGTAACCCGGTTCCGTCATTTTCTCCTGTGACATATAAGTGCATTATTTTTTGTAACTTCAAATGTTGAATTTTACTACATTTTTTCAACTACTTGACACTACTTAATTTGAATATGAAATTGGAATTCTAAACTATGCTTAAGATGCTTTCATTGTATAATTTGTTGCATTTTCCATTCTTGATTTTTTCATACAAAGTTGCCTCTACCATTTCATATTGCATGTAAATTTTCAAATCATAGACCTTCTAAAAACAAAAGCTCATGTAAATCAGCAGTCATCAGTGAATTTTGCACACTTATTCATTAAATCTATTGTTTTGGTAATTTACAAAGTAAATCCCCGGCAGAATCACAATCAACACTTCAGCTATATGACATGTAATCATTTTAAGTCTCTAACATTATTTCTAATTCTAAAGCCATATTCCAAATCAACTCGTCCATTTGACAAATTCTTAGATAAAAAATGCCATCACTTCCAAACATTTGACAAATCATCTTACTCTATGACAAAAACATTTTCAAAGTAGTTTAACCCATTTTGGCTTCCTTGTATATAAAAACTAAACGGTAAAGGTGATATACATTCAGAAAAGCAGTAGTTGAATCGGCCCCACTGATACGGTAATTAGTTAATCCTTTACTCCTACACTTAAGGTGAAAACATACTATTTTGAGCTATCAAACATTTGGTGCAACAAGTCTTAATTTGTTATTACATTAATTCCAATGCATTTTCTAATCAATAACGGATAATTGGTGTTGAAAATCACCAAGCAAAGAAAATTTGGTAGAGTATTGATTTTTCATCACCAAGCATCCGTTACTAATAGAAAATACATTGTAACTATATATCAGATTATAAGGTGACAAAGACTTGATGCACCAAATGTTTGGTAGCCCACAAGAAGTATGTTTTGACCTTATGAACGGGTAGCAAACATTTGGTCCAATGTATATGGCAATTCAATAGCATGTGCAATCTAGCGCGACATTTTATTTGGTGTTGACGTTATTTTGTTTGGGGTCACTCGTCATTTTGACGTCATAACCAAATGTTTGGTACCGAAAAATTTGTTTGGAGGCCGAGTATGTTTTCGGCTATATTCATTAAATCTATTGTTTTGGTAATTTACAAAGTAAATCCCTGGCAGAATCACAATCAACACTTCAGCTATATATGACATGTAATCATTTTAAGTCTCTAACATTATTTCCAATTCAAAAGCCATATTCAAAATCAACTCGTCCATTTGACAAATTCTTAGATAATAGATGCCATCACTTCCAAACATTTGACAAATCATCTTACTCTATGACAAAACTTTTTTTTTGTCATAGAGTATATGATGACATATTTTGTTATATAGATGACATATTTTGTTATGTTTTATATTGTTTTCCAAGCTGCGATATTTACTATGTATTTCATTGTTTTTTCAAGCAGCGGTATTTAATATATTTCTTTAAAAATTCATATCTCAAAAAGTAAATCTGCTATCATCATGAAATAAGTGTCATTAATTATATTAATTCAGGTGCTTGCACATTGCATGACCTAATTTGCATAATAATTAAAATAAGTGTTTCTAGACTAAAAATGCATTTATTCAAAAACACGATTTTACCGTTTCAAAATAGTCCAGGTACGCAACCGAACATGCTAGAGAGCTACTTTTTTCTTTGAAATGGAGAGAAAGAATGAACTAAAAAAATGTAGGAGTTAGATTTTTGATATTTCATTTCATTTTTGCATGCCACGCTCTTTTTTGAGCCAAATATGACATTTTTTTGGTCATTTTTGTGTTTTTTGATCATACTAAAAAAATTTAACATATTTAAAAAAATATAGCTGCTACATTTTTTTAGTTTATCTTTTCTCTCCATTTCAAAAGAAAAAGTAGCTCTCTAGCATGTTCGGTTGTGTACCTGGACTATTTTGAAATCCAACACCTGAAAATCCAAGATGGCCGCCAATTGAAAATGCAAATTAGGTAATTTTTGCATTTTTGTATTTCACTCAACCCAAGTGTCCTTGACACCAAATATGAAGTGTCTAGCATGTTTAATTAAAAAAAAAATGTTTTTTGGTGCAGACCTTCCCTTAAGTCAACATTTTCAGGTAAGCAGTGCTTTATTACATCATAATGACATCATATTTTGACCAATTTCAATAAATTTGGTATCAATGGAAAGAAGATGCCCTACCCTATACTATGTTAACAAATATCGTAACTACGGATGTGTCTTCATAGAATTACTGGGTTGTAACCCTTCAAATGCAGGGATTTAATCTTGCCACATATCTTGAATTTCTCCATGCAGTTCATCTGGTAAGCGGGTTGACATCTATCGACGCCGGTCCAGAAAGTATAAATACAATTAATATCATTTTTGCACCATAATATAGGCCCCCTACTTATGTAAAGATGGGTGACCATCCTGACAAAAGTTCATTGGTATAGCTCCTTTCCTTCTTGGTGATCTTTAAAACTTTTTGATACCCCCTCGTATAGCTTGTGATCAACACTGGTGCCGAATTCATCACTGTTGATACATTTATTTAAGAACCTGTATAAATGATTCAGGTTTTCGTGTCACATGGGAAAGAAAAACTAGGCTATCGTAAATGTGTCAATTACATCGCCATTCCTGCTAGAAACGACTCAATTGGACATATATTTGTGCAGATTTTCTCGAACAAATTGGAAAAAGATAACATTAGGTCGCTAACTTATATGTAACTTGATCAAACAAGTATCTTGGGATAAAATTAGATCAGGCTGATTTGACGACAGTGAGGTGTTGTAACTATTGGAGACCTGATTTCATATTAAGAGTGGAAAGTTAGAAGAGAAGAATTTTCAAACAAATTGACTTTGAAGTGAAATTTGGTTAGAGAGTTCAATTTGTTTTCTCTTTTAAAATATAATTTGCATTCATAAATATTCTCTTAACGGCACTAGCCTAGATTCCAATCTACCGACCTATTTTTCATGAAAAATGAGAAAAAGGGACATTTTTTGCCTTCAAACTACTATTCTGCGTATACTGTGTATGCATGTTGCTGCACTTGCAAAATCACAACAAGTGCGTACCAGTATTCATGGACCAGACATCTAAGTACAGATAACAATGGAAGGAGACAGAGTAGGAGGAAAGGCCAGGCCTGGAGGAAGGATGACAGGTTGGACTGATACAGAACATGGACAGAAGGTGGAACAGCCATGGCACAAGAAAACACAGACATGAGAATGCCAACCATGCTATGAGGACAACGGTACCACTGCAGGAGCTTCTGTTTTAGGCGGCACACCACAAAATAGCTCCCCATTGACTTACTGTACAAAATGGCTTCCTAAAAAACATCCCATTAATAAAGCAACTGGTTTCTTCAACACTGGCTTTACTTAATTGTTTATGATCTCTTTTAACATAACATGATGATGAAAAATATATACCATCAAGGCAAATTTTTCGAGATCCCTTGCGTTGAAGGTAATACCGCCCCATCACCGAGAGCCATGTTTTGTATTTCCCAAATCTCATGCATTTTTTGGGAACAGCCTTAAAAGTTTACCAAAGTACTCTGGAGATCAAATGTGGCATCAGAACAACTTTAAATAAACCTAAATCCATGATTAGATCAAAATATACACCAAACAAATTGCCCTTCTACACTTTTTGAGGTCCTCATTTCAGGAGTCAATTTTTCCGATTTTAGAAACACCAAATAGCAGCGCCAGTTTATTTAGTGTAGTGGACCCTTTAGATTCAAGTAAATCTATACTTGGAAATATTAAATTTCATGTTAAACAGAAAAGAGAAAGTTGTAAAAAAAAAAAAAAATCCCACAAATACATGATCCTCTCTACATCTAGTTTGGAATTCACAATTTAGTGTTCAACGTTTCAATGAATTTGTTAAGAAGGTGAGAAATTTTACAAAATACCGCATGTGAAGATACAAAATAAAATGCTTTTATACACTGCTGCTCTAAATCATTTCGGCACAAAACCTTTATTCAGCCATATCTCAAAAGGCGTTTATCCGATTTTCATCATTTTTTGACAGAATATATGTTGTATAATTATCGAAGTAACTATTTCGGAATTGCGTTCATTGTATTTGAAAATATGGCATGTAATGCATATTACTACTTTCGTCTGAACATAAAAAAAATTGAGGTTTTAAATATTGTAATGTCCGGGTATTCGAGTTGAAGGATCTAATGTCCACTTGAAGGTTACATAAACCATGCCTGCAGACGTCACTTGTGACGCTCACCTGATGTCGCAGGTATCCAAGTTGAGGGATCTTCGGTATGTCCACTCGTGGGGGCCAATCAAATCCTAATATGCCATAATC
>JXSR01S001207.1:67816-77845 GCA_000969725.1 Ophiothrix spiculata | reverse complement strand
ACTTTTTTCAACATTTAAAGTATAATTAGTCAGCGATTGAAGAAAATATGGAATTAGGATAATTTGAAGAAAATATAGAATGAGGGTAATTTGGGAGAGGTGGTACACTGAAACAGGGCGTCGGAACCGTGTAGGCCGTGTGGGCTTTGGCCACACCACTTTATAGCCAGAAAAGAATAAAATAATAATAAATTTAATCTAATTTGATGCATTTTATTATAATCCTAGCAAAAATAACCACAATATCGTACTGTATTGGTTTTTAGTAACTGTTGTTTACTGGGTGCTTAGTTGTTTCCTATTTTTGATAACTAAGAGTACTATGGGGCCATAGGCCGCACCACTTTTACCAGGTGCTGTACCACTTTTATTTTCCTTCCGGCGCCCCTGCCCAAAGCATAAATTAAACTATACTAAACATTGGGCACAATTAACTAAGTTTTCATTCACCCAAAAAAGCAAATCAAAGAAATGCATTGTTACAATATTAATGTCTATTTACCATGCATTTCCTCATTATGTGGCAAATTTTCAGAACACATAAGGTCTTGTGGATTAAGGGGCACAACTAAACAATAGGGTGGAAACATAGACAGCCTCCAAACAAATGGTCGTGACGTCACCAAATATTTGCCATTGAAGTTAAAGTATGAACCGGTAACAAACATTTGGTGCAATGTATATGGCAATTCAATACATGTGCTACTCGGTGTTGAAGTTATTTTATTTGGAGTCATTTGTCATTTTGACGTCATGACCAAATGTTTGGTAGCGAAAATTTTGTTTGGAGGCTGACTATGTTTTCACCCATACTATGTGCATTTTGTAATTCCATATTTAGAATTCAATGTATGCAGTGTTTTTTTAAAACTATTTGTCAAGTAGGTGAGACATTCAGCAAATTTAACATTTCAAGTACAAAATAATGCTTTTTTCCGTCATATGAGAAAAAAAGGCAATTGGGTTACCCAAGATATTTCAATTACACCCTGATTCCCTGAAGACATTCCCTTATTGAACATATAGTTGTGTAGATTTCACTCCTAAATTGAAAAGATTACAAGTGGTGTATACTATCTACGTAATTTCATTAAAGTAGTGTTAACATTGTTTTCATTAGGTATTACATGGCGGTATGCGCAAAGATCTCGAGGGAATTTACACGTATATGTGGATAGAATCAACCTTGTATTGTAAGATTTAAAAGCGTTTGCAATGGTTTAATCATCAACTCATTTGGGTGATATTACATAGTAGTTATGCCAAGTTTTGTGACTAAATAGTGTTAACATTGATCTCAGGTGGCAAAATGTGTTGCTTATGTGTGAAATTTGACTTCAAATAACTTGACTTTTTTCAACATTTAAAGTATAATTAGTAACAGATTGAAGAAAATACAGAATTAGGATAATTTGAAGAAACTATAGAATGAGGGTAATTTGGGGAGGTGGTAAACTGAAGCAGGGGCGTCGGAACCGTGTAGGCCGTGTGGGCTTTGGTCGCACCACTTTTAAGCAAGAAAAAATAAAAAATAATAAATTTAATCTAATTTCATGCATTTTATTATAATCCTAGCAAAAATAACCACAATGTCGTACTGTATTGGTTAACTGTTGTCTACTGGGGGCTTAGTTGAGTTGTTTCCTTATTTTTGATAACTAAGAGTATTAAGCATAGGCCACACCACTTTTACCAGGGGCTGTACCACTTTTATTTTCCGTCCGGTTAAACTATTCTAAACAGTGGGCACAAGTAACTAAGTTTTGATTCATCCCCAAAAGCAAATCAAGAAATACATTGTAACAATATTTATGTCCATTTACCACACATTTCCTCATGTGGCGCTTTTTAACAAATTACGATCTTGTGGATTAAGGGGCACAACTATGCAGTGGTTTTTAAAACTATTTGTCAAGTAGGTGAGACATTGAGCAAATTTTGCATCTAAAGTACAAAATAATGCATTTTATGTCATATGTAAAAAACAAGGCAATTGGGTTACAAAGGTGGTTTTCAATTACACCCTGATTCCCTGAGGACATTCCTTTATTGAACATATATTTGTGTACATTTCACTCCTAAATTGAAAAGATTGCAAAAGTGGTGTATACTATCTACGTAATTGTATTAAAGTAGTGTTAACATTGTTTTCATTAGGTATTACATGGTGGGTATGTGCATAGTTCCTGAGGGAAAGACACGTGTGTAGATACAATCAACCTTGCATCAAAGTATTCTTGGCTTGCATTGTAAGCTTTATATGCATTTGAAATGGTTTAATAATCATCAACTCATTTTGTGAATGAATAGCGTTCACATGGATCACAAGAGGCAGGTAGAATTTCGAAATTCAAATTTTGATCCCAAAAACTTGACTTTTTTCAACATTTATGGTTTTGCAGTTTCAGATTGAAGAACTTAAGGACAGGATATTAATCACAGGGTCCAAAAATGCATTAAAATTCTAGGTTTTTTTTATAACTTACGTTATTAGGGTAAATCAATATATAAAGTATGCACTTGAATTTCAACTTATTTTTGACGAATGAGAAAAAACACATAAACTTGAATATCCGAAGCTGAGTTTTGAAAAAGTACTATTTAGCACTGACATCATTTATCTTGCACGCGAAGCAACTTTCAGGCACAACATTTCGCACGCATCAAACCTACACTTACAAGCTATTCTGCAATATTTTGTACAAACATCCATTCATAATGGGTACCCCTTCCCTGGGGATAACATTCCTTAGCATAGGAAGCACACCAGACATCTTCAATTAAGAGCCCCTTTAATTACCCACAGTCAACCAGGCAATACTTAGTATATATCAATTCAAGCTTGCTTTCATTTCACCTGCCTCAATATGCAATGAAATGTTATAGGTATCCATGTACTGGGAAGGGGTACTACCATACTATCAAAGATATAAACTGCTTATTAATGTACCCCTCAACTTTTTGCACTGAGTCATTTTTTTTTAGACCACTGATCTTTTTTTAATTGGACACGACTGTTTATCATAATCCTGCAAGTGGTGTGGGTGTGTGTGTAATGTTCTTTTAAAAGTAAGATACCACTAAAGGACTTTTTATGTAAAACATCACATTAAAAAATAAAGAATATTCCAGAAATTTATAGCAGATATCTGCAAATTTGCACTAGAAATTAAACAAATTTACACTGAACTACCTCTAATTCCAGGAATGTTTTGTTTTGGAAGAAATACCGAAGGATAATGATTTTCAATATGCACATCTGATCGATAATTTGATTGTAATGTTCACCAAAACAGCTCATAAATAGATTTTTTAGTTCGAGGAAGCACCTGAGACTAAATGTTTGTCCAGGGAAAAAAACCCTGACTACTACAGCAGGACTAAGACCCACACTCTTCTGATTTAGAGTTTTGCACGGTTTTGATGAATGCTCACTCAACAAGTAATTAAAATTTGCCGTGATGACAAGCAACAACTAGAGATAGCTTGTAAAGTTAGAGTGTATGTGATGAGCCATATGCTATATTTTGTATTAAGATTGCAGTTCTTACCAAACCCAAAATGTTCAAACTTTTAATAATCACTATATTTTATTTAAAAATATCAAATGCCAGACAATGTAATAATATAAATCTATTCTAAAATCTGTCAACTCTGTTTTTTGACCTACATTTAATGTACAATTTAAGCATATACATGTCTCTCCTTTATTAGATACAAAACAAGAGAGCTAAATGGCAAAATCTATTGAGATTTAGACTAAGAGTTCACATGATACACTAATATCTACAAAATCAAATTTTAAAATTCTTTAAGGAGACCATTTTCCTGTTGCAAATATCCTGCAGACGTGGGCTGACGTACGTTATTGACACCCAAAAGGATTGATATTCGTGAAAATATACGATGAACTTTGAAAAAAGAGCATAATAAGGATGCTGCGAGACACTTTAACATTCATTCTACAGATGAAAGTGTTTCAAACTGATCCATTGGATTTACTTCCAAGTTGAAAAGATGAATATTAACAAAATATTCCAACAAAAAAGTCCTTAAACATAATTGCAAAGTCACTTGATATAGTTGAATTCATATATTTAAAGAGCAAAACTTCTACTGCTCTCAATAGTTAGTTTCAAACAACATTTTAGAACTAACGGACCCCTTCATCAGTTGTTAGATTTGTGTAGTGTTTTAAGGTAAGACCTAGTGTTTTAGAAGTATTTCAAAAAAAAAAAAAATAAGATCTCAAGAAAGAGACTTATACCAAAAAATTATATCAGGAAAGATCTGAAGATCAGTACTTCACACAAGGATATGAACTCTCTCCAATTCATGACTCTTTGTTGAAATTTTTAAATAAGAAAGACCACTTTGGAAAATTATTCTAGCAGCAGTGGTTTTCTACACCAAACATCTTGCAGTTTTGTCCTGAAATGTTGTTGAAAAATACTTTCGGTGAGTGTAGCAGCCATTTTGTCCTTCAAATTTATAAATAAGAAAATGTTCCTTGTCATAACTTTAAGTACTAGTAAAGTAAAGTATACTTTTACATACCTAACATTTTTATTTTCAAGTAATGATATAAAGCTATGAAATTGTGAGTCCACATTCACCCTGGAGCTGACAGTAGTGTCCAAAATGGGTTAAATAAAATAAAAATAAATACTGGGAATTTATAATGCGCTATGCCTCCCAGATTTGTAATTCCACTCAGCCTCCGCACACTTTACAGGTGTTTGCTGACCACTGTGGGCAAGTAAGCTTCATTCCACACCAAGCATCATTTCAGGTTCTGTGGCAACCTCTAAGGGCGCTGAACTTTGATCAGCCCACATTCGCACCATCGCTGCCGGTTCAGCTCCCCGAGTTTCGTACGGGTTTCCATGAGACAATTAGCAGTTAGTTCCTTGTCCAAAGGAATTTCAAGCACACTCAACTTTTGGCACCAGCGGGGTTCGAACTCGGGACCTTCTGCACCGCAAGCGAGCACCTTACCGATTGAGCTAACTTGACTGCTTTCAAGAGTTAGTATGTCATATCAATTGAATTCAAAAGAGGAAATATACATGAGAATAGGTGAAACAAAATGCCACAAATCTCTAAAAAGCATCTCTTTATAGGGCAATTTCATGATGTTCCTCACATTCTAATGGTTGGTATAGCGTGTTTATAAGAGACATTAAAGTATTATTACCACAGTGGCTTATATCAAAACCCGGCCTACTTCAACGCAAGCAAAACGTGCTCCCAATAATGCAGTTGATAATTACAGAATTGTGTATTGTACTACCACAAGGAGATTTTGTGTAAATATGATGAGAATATAATGGGATGGTGAAATGAGAAATGCCATGTATGATTTATGTCAAAACTACTGCATGATAGATAGATAGTCCAGATAGAGGATGTTTGGACTTGGAAATAGCATAATGCATCGAGGCTTGTAAGCTTAAAGGTTGGGGTAAACCTGGTATTCATCAAGGTATTTGTTGCTACTTTTAAATAAAACTATATATTTTATTTGTTGTAGTTGGTTTTTTTTTTAATATGATGTCAGTTTTTGACCAAAATGTGTGATTTGGGCCAAAAAAAAAATCAAATTTGGTTAAGAAGGCCTTATTTAAAATTGGCAATAAACCTTGTTAGATAAAAATATAAACAATTAGAAAAAAAACCTTCCTATATCCTTGACACATTGGAAATATTTAATTTGAAAAATCCTAAACATACTTGAAATGTTACCAAGACTATGTGAAATTAGGATTTTTTAATACAAATTTCATAATTTTTAACCATCACTTCAAAAATTAGGATGAATATCTTGTGTTTTATGAGTAAGTGACATTAAAACATAGCTATAGGATGGTAAAACGGTGAACCAGGCCTTAAACCCCACAAACACCCCTATATAGGGTAAATTCATGGATGTTGTCACATTCTAATGGTTGATATAGCGTGTTTATAAGAGACATTAAAGCATTATTACCACAGTGGCTTATATCAAAACCCGGCCTACTTCAACGCAAGCAAAACGTGCTCCCAATAATGCAGTTGATAATTATAGGATTGTGTACTGTACATCCATGAGGAGATTTTGTGTAAATATGATGAGAATATAATGGGATGGTGAAATGAGAAATGCCATGTATGATTTATGTCAAAACCCTACTGGATGTGTGGTTTGGTTCGGATAGGGAATGTCCAGTCTAGGCTTGCAAGGAAGTGAAACAATATCCAACTGAAGATTGAAAATGTAAAATCTATTAAATAATTCAAGCTTTATTCTTTTTTTTTTTAAAGTTAGTCTTTATTATTATCTGTCTAGAAATAATATCTAAAAAGAATTCGGTCATGACTATTTTCTTGCTCGTGAGCCGCTCATGAGCAAATTCCCAGTGTGAACGCAATTATAGAAAGTGTCTCGCTCGTGACCAAAAGTGACGCGCCACTACTTTTAGCGTGCAAGTCGTGTCCCAGTGTGAACAAACTGCTAAGTTGTCTCGCTTTTGAGCCACTCATGACTAGTCATGACTTTTATGTGTGAACACGACCTAAGACATGATAGATGATTAAAAACATTCGCCAGGTCGATAAATAATTATAAAGTTTTAGTCAAAAAGCAGCTTAATCTAGCTGTAGATGTACTTTACTCAGTCGTATATAGCCTCTTTAATTTCGTTTTACTCTGAACAGACCATTTGAATTCACAAAAATGAAATTCTTTGTTATTATCTTCTAGATTAAGGAACGCAAAAATCACCAGGTCAATAACCTTTTCCCAGTTTAATTAGTTTTCAAGTTTCATTACATAGATCTTCATATAAAATCAGCATTTGCTAGTGTTTATATCTGTGAAAACAATTCACAAAATTCATGAACATTTAACCTTCACAAATGCATCCCCCATATATGACATTTATTAGTATATCTTCAGGATCTCAACAATATCGCTGTCAAATGAGATTATATTAATATCCCCAAAATGCTTATAACAGAAATCAAATTATTACGATTCGTGTCAACCAAAGATAAGCAATAAACTTTCATGTTGCAACCTTGAGTTGCCCCCTTCTCCAAACACAAGATTCATACATATGTGACATACCCGATAGCTGTATGTAATTCCAATTGCAAGATGTGCATACTGATCAAAGACCTCGCTGGAATATCAAATCATACAGAGTGGCCCATAAATTTATACATATGTGACATACCCGATAGCTGTATGTAATTCCAATTGCAAGATGTGTGTACTGATCAAAGACCTCGCTGGAATATCAAATCATACAGAGTGGCCCATAAATTTATACATATGTGACATACCCGATAGCTGTATGTAATTCCAATTGCAAGATGTGTGTACTGATCAAAGACCTCGCTGGAATATCAAATCTTACAGAGTGGCCCATAAATCTATACATATATGTGACATACCCGATAGCTGTATGTTATTCCAATTGCAAGATGTGTGTACTGATCAAAGACCTCGCTGGAATATCAAATCATACAGAGTGGCCCATAAATTTATACACATATGTGACATGCCCGATAGCTGATGTAATTCCAATTGCAAGATGTGCATACTGATCAAAGACCTCGCTGGAATATCAAATCATACAGAGTGGCCCATAAATTTATACTCATATGTGATATGCCCAATAGCTCTATGTCATTTCAATTTCAGCATGTGCATACTGATCAAAGACCTCCCTGAAATATCAATTCTTACAGAGTGGCCCATAAATTTATACACATATGTGACATGCCCGATAGCTCTATGTAATTTCAATTGCAAGATGTTCATACTGATCAAAGACCTCATTGAAATATCAAACAATACAATGTGGCCTATAAATTTATACAAATGTGATATGCCAAATAGCTCTATGTCATTTCAATTTCAAGATGTGCATACTGATCAAAGACCTCGCTGAAATATCAAATCATACAATGTGGCCCATAAATTTATACACATATGTGACATGCCCAATAGCTCTATGTAATTCCAATTGCAAGATATGCATACTGATCAAAGACCTCGCTGAAATATCAAATCTTACAGAGTGGCCCATAAATTTATACACATATGTGACATGCCCGATAGCTGTATGTAATTCCAATTGCAAGATGTGTGTACTGATCAAAGACCTCGCTGAAATATCAAATCTTACAGAGTGGCCCATAAATTTATACACATATGTGACATGCCCGATAGCTGCATGTAATTCCAATTGCAAGATGTGTGTACTGATCAAAGACCTCGCTGGAATATCAAATCTTACAGAGTGGCCCATAAATTTATACACATATGTGATATGCCCAAGAGCTCTGTGTCATTTCAATTGCAAGATGTGCATACTGATCAAAGACCTCGCTGAAATATCAAATCTTACAGAGTGGCCCATAAATTTACACACATATGCGATATGCCAAATAGCTGTATGTGTTTCAATTGCAAAATGTGTATACTGATCAAAGACTTCGCCGAAAACCAAAGCGTATAGTGTGGACCATAAATTCACACCAGTATGTGATATGCACAATTGCAAGATGTGCATACTGATCAAAGACCTTGCTGAAATATCAAATCTTACAGAGTGGCTCATAAAAAATAGTACAAAATCTCACATTGATGCACTCTACAACCCTTGTCCAAGAGTATCCTGTGCCATAGACCACTGTTAAAAGAACAAGAAACACACCATCTAGTCACTAGTAATTAACTTGCAATTCACAACACTCACCTTTGATGGTTGCAAAATTACGTTCGCTAGCTTTGCGCCTCCGTCCTCTCGCATCTTTGTGCGCAATGTTTGAGCTCACACCTTGGTGCTCGTTGTTAGTGATTATTGACAAAAATCAAGTCTTTACAAAACTAGGCTAAGAGGCAGATGTGGGAATTTATAAGGGAACAGAAAATGGTGTGACCGCTCACTAAAACA
Organism: Ophiothrix spiculata; assembly: GCA_000969725.1. Classification (NCBI taxonomy): domain Eukaryota; kingdom Metazoa; phylum Echinodermata; class Ophiuroidea; order Amphilepidida; family Ophiotrichidae; genus Ophiothrix; species Ophiothrix spiculata. The sequence continues at coordinate 68,900 of JXSR01S001207.1, read as the reverse complement.
AAAACAGAGCCCGCAAGTAAACCCAATCTTGCATTAAACTAACTTATAAGAACCATAAAATATTGTATACAGTAGCATAGGTCATAGAAAATGAATTTTAAATTTACAGTAGAGTCTGTTCGTTGCCCCGCACTATGCATGCGCAGAAGGTTTTATTTAGGACCAATGCTTTCATAATTCACACCAAATCAAGTAGGGCTATCGAAATGTGCAGCAATCATTTGTTGTTCCCACATGCATATCTGTGGACTAGCTCCTTACCCGTGTTTATAGACATTAATGTCAACTCATCTATAACATCTCAGATATTACAATCACATATCATCCAATGACTTTCTTCAAGCATTTTCAGCCACCCTGTAACATCTTAAGATAATACCGTCACTTATCACCGAAAGAATTTCCCCCAAGTTCCCCTCCTCTTCAAACATGATCTCAACAAACGATCACAGATGCATTTATATGTCATGTGACTCACAATGTTTTCCCAGAAAGCATCATTAATGCGGCAGGGTTGACATTCAACTTGTGTGATGAATTTCTACATACCGTAATAAGTATGGGTTGCATCTGTAAATTATAAGCCTCACTCGCCAAGGTTATTGAACGATAGTTTATATAGAATTTTTTGGTGATGGTGAAATTTGGATTTTGTGCTTTCTACTCAAATATGATGGCTCACCCCGAAAGGGGGGACTTTGCAGATGATATTAATTTTGAATTTACAATTTCATCTGTTTAATCATTTTCTAAGCTTTAAAATGACACCTTACTTGTTAAAATTTATCAAGGCAATCAGATTTTACAACAAAAATCTGCTGGAAATTCTGATTATTTTCTTTATTTTTAGCTGTCTATTTTCACCAGTTTCTCGAAAAGTGTTCGCAAAGCCCCCCCTTTTTGGGGCGAGTCATCACATTATCTATGCATGTGTCTATGCATGTGAAACATTGCATAGATATTGTTTTTCTGTTGGTGTAGTCTTCTCCTTCTCCTTCTCCTCCTTAAGACGCTCATAAAACAACCTCTAACTCCAAAAGTACAGAGGCCCCATCGACCAAACTTGGCACACATGTGGCCCGTG
>JXSR01S001206.1:55318-73500 GCA_000969725.1 Ophiothrix spiculata | reverse complement strand
AATCAATTAGTGTTTGATTTTATGGATTATTGACAAGACAAAAATCCAATCAATTTACGTTTTTTTAACTGCAAATTCTCTTGTGGGACCCAATTTGATCTAATATATCACCTAGGAATTACACATAAATAATAAGGGCAAAAGGACTTTTGATAAAACCTGTCATTCCTTTTATTGTAATCTAGCAAAATCGGGTATTTGTATGTTTATTATCACAATCACTACATTTTATTTTTAGATGTTTCTGCTTTTGCATGTAATTAGGTGAATTGGATTTAAAAAAAAAAAGAAATTGTTAGGGCTTTCGCAAAGGAAACCCAACTTAGTACTTGGTAACGAGAAAGCTAAAGGAAGCTTGTCTTCAATTGGGCTTCAAGATGTTTTTAAAATCAGTTTTTTAATGCAGGAGGAAGACCGAGGTACACGGAGAAAACCTGTGGAAGCAAGCATGGACTGAAAACCAAAAGCACATAAAGGACCGGGTCGGGAATCAAACCCGATGTGAAAAGAATCTTAGTCCCCCTGAAATGTTAATCCGCCTTCCATATACCATAACGGAGTAAAGCGTGAAACTAATGTTGTTAGCATATACTTTACTGTACAACCCGGACAATAAGAACGGTGGACTTGCATTCCTGCTACACCGGGACCTCATTGGTGCAAAGTGAGGGAACTATCGCTGCGCTAACCCGCTCCCACAGCTTCAGTTGTTGACAAAAACAATAAATGAAAACGGAAGTAACTAAATACAGGGAACGCGCAAACATGATGTGCTCTATCGGTAAAAGTTGTTATAGAAAAGTAAGATTCAACTTGAAAATATATTACTCTTCCCTTATTTTAATTCATAAGAGGGAAGCATACATCTAACCAGCAGACTTTGCACGAGCAGGAACCATTACGTTCTCTGTAGAAATATTGTACTAAAATGATAGAAATGTTAAACTTTTTTAATATATCGAATAAAAGAATAAAATAACCTACAGGAGCTGAAAGCATGAGATATAAGCAGTGTTTTTGCAAACGTTATACTTGATGAACTGAATTTTAAGGGGGGGGGGGGCGAGCTAGGCCCAAAAATATTCCCTAATACGCTGCGTCACAGTTACAATAGCAACCATTTAATAATAAATCGGGGGCATTTATTCTGTGAACATTGCTCACATGCACCTCCCGCATATAGGTGAAAAGATTATGTAAGAGGCTGATGACTTAAGGATTTACTATTATCGTTAAGGCTACAGTCCCTAAATGGGTGCCATTTTTGCCAACGACATCTTTACTGCAACTTTTATCCTACTTACACATATCAGAATAATACAATTTGTGGCGTACATATGTAATAGAGTCTCTAGTTTATACATGAGACTTATGTAGTGATTTCACGTCCATTATCAAGGTCAAAATTACGTCAATAAACTACTTCTAAAAATTTACACCATTTTCGCTGAAACCTTAAAATTTTATGATGTTCGAACGATTCGCCTGTTTTCAAATGTTGACAGATTGTAGGCTTGATACTTTTTATTGAATTACAAATAATATTTTATAAATGTGTTGTGTTGATTTTGAATGATAATGTAACAAACCCGCGTTGTTTTGCCCGAAAAACGGGCGTGAATTATGACTCTGAGTTCGCCCTGTTTGAGCTGTGAATAGCCTGATTTTAGTATCTACATTATCTACATTGTGTCTGATATACGCATTCGCATAATTTACTTACAAATTGAGCATTCCAATGAGGCAAAAATTGCAATTTTTATGTAAACAAAAGAAAAATACGGCATTCTAATGTTTATGTTTTAGATTTTAGTTCACCATCTCAACGCTGCCTTGATAGCTCAGCGGTAGATCTCTCGCTTCGTAATGCATGACTACCCCCCGCCATAATCCATGGTTCGAGTTCCTGCAACGGCAGTGGAAACTATTTATCTTTTCATGATTGAAAAATAGTTAGGATTCACATTTTCTTGAGTATGTGGATTCCTCGTACCCTTAAATCAAATCACAATGTTGATTTGGTGATAACATGCATGAAATCAATTACTAGTATATAGATATCTTATCTACTTAGCGTGGATTTTTATATAGCATGCCTCTAGCTTGCCAATACCAGATTGATCATATTCAAACTTCATGTTGAATGGAAGTGTTGTATCTAGTTATCTACGGTGTTTCAAGGTGGTGATTAAGGGTCTCTGTGGATAATCTACAGTCAAACGAAAGGAGATAATGCAGGTTCGTATGTCTAATTTCACTTTGTTTTAGTTTATATCAAACATACACATACTCAATACCAACCTCCACATCCCATTCCGCCTCTATACACCCCACATGCCATAACGAAGACTTAATTAATAATAAAAATAAATAATGGGAATAATAATAATAACAATAATAATGAGGCCTCTACGTACGCGCTTTAAAAATACATTATTATACATTGCACAGGCAAGAGTAAAAAATACTTAATCTACATTCATACACTCTGCGTTAAGTACGCGTTGAAATTGTAAATCTAATTGGGCAGTTTGTAACTTATACGCATTAATTAATCTCAATAGTTGCACGATGCGTATCGCGTAGTGCGTTGTACAATTCCTTGTACGCGTAAGATGCTCGTGCTTGTATGGCAAGCGTCATTTTAAAAGAAAGGCAAATCTAAATTACAATGATAAACATGGGACGATGGATGGTTGTATTTTCTATGTTTTATTGAAATAGCAAACACATCTTTGAAAAATAATGCCGTTTACTTTCTTTACAATTATATTCTCATCATTGTCGTGTATGAATTAGATTAATAACTGCTCTTTACTTGGCGCTCGTGAAATTGTACAAAAATAATGCACCTTGTGCTGAAGTCGGAGTTGTCCAACTCACTCTGCTGTGCCTCGTGAGTGCGGACAACTCCAACTTCAGCACGCGGTGCATTATTTGTTGTACAATTTCACTCGCGTCAAGTAAAACACAGTTATTAATCTATAATTAAATATAACAAACAATTCTGTTAACAAATTTGGCAGAATGAGGTCTAGATGCTGAGAATCAAAGAGCAATACACTACAAAATATGGAAAGAGATCCACATAAAGCAACACAAAATATATAAATTATGCAGTTGAATTATTAGAAAAGTAAGTCTTTAACAGTTTTTTGAAGGTAGCAAATGAACTGTCATTTCTGATTTGCTGAGACAGTCCATTCCATATTCAATATCCTCTGTGCTGAAAATGAAAAGGTCCGCTCACTATACGTTGTCGTTGACAAAATCCGTTAATGGCAAATCCAACCGATTTTGGTGATAGCAAGGTACGCTATCTGCGCGTATACATTATTTATAAAATGAGATTCGAGAGTGTGAGAATTGTGTTTATACTGAAACAATTAAAGTCAACGTGTAGGCCTACTCCATTTTAAATAGAACATTCTCAAGAAAATATTCAAAAAACAAATTTTGGTTGTATCGAGATCACTATTTTGAAATTGGAACATGTTAAAGACCTAATGTGAAGTAAAACGTTTCTGTTGTAACACTACTTGCCACGAACTGGGTCTATATGCATAAAACGTAGTAAAAGGCGACAATGTGTTAGGGGTGGTAACTGCATCCCCCACCCCCATGCACCCAAACCCTCCCCCACATACACACCCCCACTCACCCTACCTACACACATAAGCAGACGAGATTTATCAAAACTACATCATATAAAGCTGAAGGCTTTGTGTTGCGAATTGATGTATAGTGAATGGGTGGAGGCGTTACAGTTTTCGTTAAAAATCAGGAGTATTTTTACCATATTTTCAGAATGTTGTGGCCAATTAATTTGGTTTATGGACCATAACCTTGACAATTTATCAGGCTAAAAGTCACCATTGTTTCATCTTCAATTATTCTTTATTTTTGAAATGATTTGAATGGCACTGGGTAGGGGTGTGAGGATGCAACTGAGCAAAAGCACCAGATACGGTATGTATTGCAATGCATTGAAGCTCATTGAATTGACTATAGACAATATATTTATTGTTGACATACTCCCGCCGTTGATGGGGTAAATCCACTGACTCGGACGGAGAATGGAACTCATAGCGAGGGCAAGTAGGTCATAATATCATACCCTATTATACCATGATAATGATCATAAATATTATAATTATCATAATTTTTTATTAAACAGACTTTTGCCAAAAAAGACAGCAATCAGTCCGGTCAAGAATGGACATTGAACAGGAAATTTGTAGCTGAAGGCCTTGAGAAACTGGAAGGTGTTGCCATAGATGAAGACAACAACATTGTTGTCAGTAGCTGGGAATTAGGAGTTAAAGTTTACGACAACAACGGTCAGTTTGTCAGCACTGTGTATGATGCAGGTGGAGCATCTAGCATCGTCATGTCTGCCGAAAACATGTATGTCTTTAATCCGCAAGGTCATGGTGTCATTCAAGTTAATGACAAGCACGGAAAGCAACTCTTAAGAACTGAAGTCACAAATGCAAGTGATGAGAAATCAACCATCAATGGATTATCTGTAGATTCTGAAGGTAGCATTATAGTATCCCAGGTTAAAAAGTCGATATCCATTCACAATTCTGACACTTCGGTCTTTACTAAATTTGCTACTGAGTCCATGCCATATCGTATTGCAGTCACGTCGGATGATCAGGTCCTGAGTACATTTTATGACATGTCAATCAAGCGAGGCGTGTCTGCAGCTTTGATTGACTACTCGGGTAATATCAAACCAATCCACCCTCCTGCAGAAGTCAAACTGTGGGCTCCAAGTTTTGTGTGCTGTGGAAAAGACGAGTTGTTTATTGTCAATAGTATCAAAGGGGATCCTGCAGCAATTTACAGATACAATGGTGATGGGAAGTATTTGGGATGCGTTACGAAGCAGGTAACTCGTCCTGTGGGAATGGCGCTGTCAAAGGATGGCAATCAATTGTATGTAGCAGAGCATGATGAATGGACTGTGAAAATATTTGACAGGTGTTGAGGACATTCGGTTTATAAATACATGTACTCGGTTGCAAAAGTGTAAGGCCGTGTGGATTTAATGCTACGGAATATGTAAAACCAATCTACTAGTAATATATATCTCATTCTCCGATAAAATGTGCAAGTTTGGTCTCTGAAATGTTAAAATTTCTACTACTAATTACTCATGAAAAACATACAAATAAACTCTTATGGTCTCTGAAAAAGAAACGGTGCAAGGGAGATTTAACAAAAATACTTGATATTCATTAACCATTGTATTCCCTATTCTTTAAGATAACGTATCTCTTATAACGTATCTGTGATTCTTCTCTTAATCGTACGTAAATGGGCAACACTAGAGAGATTGCGATTACCACGTTACACGGGACGGGATACAGAAACGTGAGCACTTTTAACCCACGTTTACGTAACGGTTCACGCCTATGCGCAATACCATAGATTGCCTATGTATATTTCATTATGTCGCCCTCTCAGCAAAGAATTTTCTATTCATGCAACGATTGCCTATTGTGAAAGTTTCATGATGTTGCCCCCTCTCATAATGGTCATGAAATAAGATATTTCTGATCGAGGGCGTAAATTCTTAAGCTAAAGAAATGATATGCATCGCTTATGATATCTATGAATGGTTGGCTTATTTTCAATAGAACTCACGTACGTATTGAACGAATAGCCACGTAAAAAGGCTCAAACGGTAATTTTAACATGTGTTGCTGCTTTTCGCGTATTATTGATCGTTTCCGTTCAGGGTATTTGCTTTCGCAAGCAGATGTGTAGAACTTAAAACTTTGACACAGAAGTCAATGCAAAATCAGAAATTCCCCACTTACGGGTGTGTAAGTGTGAAGTTTGTAACCCATAATCTTTACAACGAAACGCAATAAAACCTCGATAAGTACTGGATATGTATGTATGTAAATTATTCTTGCATGTGTTCATCTGATTTTGATATAGCTTTTATTTAAAACAATAGGGGATATCGATTAAGTGATTAGTATTCACGTAAAAGTGTACGTGAAATTCTGCAATACACGGTGTGCTGTACTGTTCAAGCAGGTAATGGTTGGCTCACGTTTTCGTTCTCGTTGGCGTTCGCGTTCTGGAAATCGCAAACCCTCCATTGTATACTTACCAACTTATTGTTTACACTCGATGGATAAGCTGTTACAATTATTAATAATGGTATAACATTCCCCTTTGCATTTTCACGGGGGTAATAAAAAGTAAATCGTATTTGTCGCGGCACTAGCGAAACATATGGCTTTATTGACATTAATATGCTTGCAAATATTTACTGTAAAAACACATTTTTGTTTTCCAAGTGTATCATATAACACAAAAGTCAGTCTGATTGAACACATTTTGTAACATCCATCTACCACATCATTTCTATAGTTTCTTGACAATTTGAAAAATGATAACGTATCTTAAGTTTTAACACTTTTCACGTGACCTACGGTCACTTTATGTTTTGTTTATCGGCGTGTTTTACATCACTTCCGCCAACATTAACATCATCGCCAGTGCCAAAGAAGTAGCTGAGGACGATAGACAGGGTCTATCGAAAGATCTACTACAAGGTATGTTCATGCAAGTGATGTAGACGTTTCAACATTTTCTACCGATAACGTATCTATTGGCATTATTGGCGACATGCAATAAAAAAAGCTCTTGTAATAACATAATGACTCCATGTTACAAAGTTTTATATTTTCTAATTAGAGGCTAACTCGGACTGTTAAAATGTACATATTGTATGTCACCCGCATGCTTGTGAAAATAGTGGGCCTGCACTGTATAGAGCGGAACATAGCTGGCGACATGGGTAAAACAAGGGTAATGCATTTTTCGATTACTATTTTTTGCTATTTCACGACATGTTTCAACTTTAATTTAATGCATGTTACTAATGTGACTCTTGTCTACAAACTAAACTACTAAAATCATTTATAATAAGCGTAACAAATTTAAACAAGATACATATATGTCAGCGACGAAAATGGCAAAGTTGCACCCTTCATTGGAGAATGAGCCATATGCAGCAGTGATACGCACCAGATAAAACAACTTAAGTTTTAAAATCACAGTAGCGCCAAACACTTTGGATAATTCAAGGGATGAATTTTCAACCAAAAACCTAAATTTCGTTTGAAGAACAAGACCCGTCAGAGAAGAGTATTAATTTGCGCATAAATAACCTCGTGAAGAAACTACTGATTTATCTAAATCTGTTTGGCATTTTAATGCATGGTGCACAAGTCAATAAAACTTCAAATTAAACTTTTAAGTGTCATATTTTCTTGATTTGCAATCCCAAATGGATGTTTCAATTTGCGAGTTAAGATGATTATTTAGCAGTAAAATATATTAAATATCGTGGAATTTAAATGCAAATCTTTTCATGAAATCTGAGTCCGAGCAGAAGACATGCTTTTATGAAATGAATATTGAAAAGAAGTAAATAACAAGTTTGAGGTTTCAAAGATTGAAGTTCATGGACATTCACATTATCTTAAAATTCTTTTTATGGGAAATGTCAAATCTTCGTTTTCAGGAATATTTCATAATCTGTATACTCAGCCACTGTACAGCATATTTCCATGATTCCGGATACATCAACAGAACCATATCAAAATGGTCCCAAATCAATGTTGTGTGCTAAAAAGAAAGTGCTGCCAAAAACATATACTTCCTTTAATTAACTTGCATTAGCACATTGATTTACGTAACCTCCTTTAAGCAATTTTCGAGGCAATGCCGAACTTGATAATCGAAAATCAATCCTACAAAATCGAACTTAAATTGTAGTTTAAGGTTAATTGTCTCGTGGCAAAACAAGGCAGAGATGTCACACACCATTATATCATGCAACAGGCATCATGGATGTATTTTAATTCCGTATTCTAAGAGACATGAATCTCGATGTACATAACGCTTATAATTTTCTTCTTCTTCACTAATCCTGACTACCTTTTGACTTTCAGTGAGCTCTTTTCAAATCTTCCTCTCTAAAATAGCTTATAGTTCTGGTAAAAACCGTCAGAACAAATCCAAAGCCGGTCGTAACGCCGTCGTATGGGTAATTGTAACATTACCTATTATCATGATTAAGCTCAATTCATACTCGGCCTCCAAACAAAATTTTTCCTACAAATCGTGACGTCACCAAATATTTTCCATCGAACTTAAACTATGAAAGGGTAGCAAACATTCGGTCCAATGTATATGGCAATTCAATAACATGTGCAATCTAGCGCGAAATTTTGTTTGGTCTGAACTCGGTGTTGAAGTTCTTTTGTTTGGAGTATTTCGTCATTTTTACGTCACTACCGAATAGGAAAAATTTTGTTTGGAGGCCGAGTATGAATTGAACTTTATTCAAGTACGTTTTTAATTAACGAAAGGATTACATACACATTTACCTTTACCAAATATGTTTTGTTCATTTCCTAATCTTACAAGGATTTTCTTATTTAGCTGAAAACGAAAATGTAGGAAAAATATATCTAAGCTCTCGAGATCAAGCTGATTTGAAATGATTTTTTTTTTAAAGTTTACGGTTTGTTTTGATTTCCCATTTAATACCCTGCAAACAATAAAAGTTTTCCAGCCCACGAACGCCAAAATTAAAAGGAGTTTACAATAAAAACGGAGACATAGAGAGTTAAACCTAATAAGTATTGATATTGATTGAAACAAAATAAACCAACATGTAAACAAACCCACTCTGAGCAAATTCGATACTTCGTTTGAAGGACATTTTAAAGGAATTGAAACTGATTATTTTTTCATCGTTCCGTAGCAAGTAGTATGAGTTTCAAAATAATCGTCAGATATTTTAATCATTGTTCTGATGAGTTATTGAAACTGAGGAAAAAGGGTTCGAATGTCCTGGAAAAGAGTTGTTTATTTTCATTCATTTTTGCCAGTTTAAATCATGATTTCAGCAATCAATTAAATATTACATTAAGTGAGCGATATTGCAATTAAAATTAAAATAATGTACACTTATTATTTGTAACTTTTTTCAACACCAGCAAAGTGCTGGTTAAACTCCGACCCTAAATCGCTTTTATTCACTTAAAAACCCTCATTAATCAGTGTGTATATTCATAATGTAACACGTTGCAATAGACCTTTTCAAAACGCGACTATCCGAGAATTTCCGAAGCTGATTTTACACTTTTGCCGAAAAAAAAGTGACTCTTCAAAACAATTAACAGAATGTTAAGTTCGCGTTCTCGTTATTGGTTGCGTACGAATTTGAACTTGGAATTAGCGTCAGCACTACACAGTCGGGAGGCCGGTTCACATTTGACCTTTGGCATTAAACATTTGTCACGTGATCAGCGAGTCAAATATGGACGATTTTAATGCAGTTTTGCATCACTGAAATAAATTGTCAAATATGATTTTCTGAAACTTCCTTACTTGATATGAAGTACAGTTTTCAATAAAAATCATTTATACCTTGCATAACAATCAAGCCACTTCATAATACATGATTCCGTCGAGCTAAATTTTTGATTTTGATATCGTGTCAGTGATCAAAATTCAGCACCTCTGAGCACGAAAATTGCACAAAATATAATATTATAAGAAATCGCGGATATGTCCAGGTCTGAATTTGAATTATATAAAAATATTTACTATTTTTTACCTTGTGTGAAATTTTGGGATTCTGGGGTCCTCTAATATGATTTTTGCCGGGTTTTATTTCCGTGACACATGCACCATGTCGGCTGCATTTGTACTGCATATGACTAAAGCTCAAAATGGCCGACTGGGTTCATCATATTTATGTTTCGCTAAATTTAGTTAACCTATTTATTTATTTTTATGAGAATAAATCTACAATTAAAAATTATAACCTACTTTAATTATTATTGATTATTATTTGCTGATGTTGTTTTGAATAAAAATCACGTATTTGTTAAACTTAAATAAAACATTGTGTGATCGAAACTGCCGTACAGGATTTCCCGTATTACATTTGCAGCACCAAAACAATCGTCAGCGCTGAATGCAAATACCATAACAAAGAGACCAAAACATAGCGCTGAATGCAAATACCATAACAAAGAGACCAAAACATATGATAAGACATTCACGATGTCTCTTTTTTTCTTGTGAACACCACGTATTTTTTAAAGTACCCCATATATTAGAATATGAATTGGGTGAAAATCAACTGACATTCCACTATAGGCAGAACAAAATTTATTGAACAAATAAACAAAAATACAGGGTAGGGGTTGCATTTCGAAAAATGGAGCCCTGCACTTTGGATTTTTGTTTAAACTGTCCAATAAATGTTTTGCTTGGCCAATAGTCTAACTAGGGGTCCACTCGCTAGTATGAAACGTTATTCAATAGGGAAAATATAACCCTGAAAAACAGCTCGCTAGTCCGAAAAAACAGCTCGCTAGTCCGAATATGAAAATAGGCTCGTCAGTTCGAATTTTAAAAAAAACGGCTCACCTGCCCGAATTTATATAACAGCTCGCTAGTCTGAATTTTAAAATAGGCAAGCTAGTCCGAATTTCAAAATAGGCACGCTAGTCCGAATTCTGAAAATGGCTAGTCCGAATTTTAAAAACAGCTCGTTGGTCCGAATATAACAAAATGTGTGCATATTTCTATTACAGTTTTTCAAAATTCGGACTAGCGAGCCTATTTTGAAATTCGGGCTAGCTTGCCTATTTTAAAATTCGGACTAGCGAGCTGTTATAATAATTCGGACAGGCGAGCCGTTTTTAACATTCGGACTAGCGAGCCTTTTTCATTTTTCAGACTGGCGAGCCTAAATCAAAATTCGGACTATCGACCTGTCGGACTAGCAAGCTGTCGGACTAGCGAGCTTTCGGACTAGCAACTCGCTAGTGAGCTGTCTCAACCCCGTCTAACTATGCCGCAAACTACACGAGAGCTTGGGATGTACATCCATGTAGATTTCTGGGATGTACATCCAACTGGATTCGTTCGTGCGTCTCACAACGTTTTATGTTATAGTTTACCCCACATTCTAAACTCATGGAATGTACATTTCAAGCTCTTGTGTAGCTCAATTTGCCCCTCTGTATAAGTCCGACGCTGCACTAATCAAAAAATGGAGGAAACAAACTAGTCTAACAATGACACGGGGTCCGCTAGCCACTTCGAAGGCTTGGTCCGAAAAAGGTTTGCTAGTCTGAATATGAAAATAGGCTTATCAACTGGTTGGAATTTTAAAAACAGCTCGCTAGTACGAATTTTAAAAACAAATCGCCAGTGCAGTCTGAATCTCAAAATAGGCTCGCTAGTCCGAATTTTGAAAACCACTTCTTTGTCCGAATTTCAGCAAACTAATAGAAATATCACATGTTTTTCCTAATCTGACTAGCGAGCAGTTTTTAAAAAAACGAATAGCGAGCCTATTTTAAAATTCGGAATTCCAAGACTATTTTGAAATTCGGACTAGGGAGGTATTAGTCTGACAAAAAAGTATGCGCAGCTTGTCTAAACATCTTTTCGACTAGAGGTGTATTTCAGTCAATAATATACGTCAAGATTATGCGCACACAATTATACACATCATGCACAGAAAAACCTCAGCTAGTCGTGACTGGCGTGCTTAGATATGCAATTTAGTCCCTAAGTTTCCCTAACCTAGTATTATTTTACAATGAACTCGAATATGTTGAAATCACAAAATGCAGGCACTAATAAGTTCATCTTTATTCAATTCAACAAGTTTTAAATTTAGCTTTTTTTGTTGCTTCCTCCAGTATTCTTCAACAAGTTGTATTATATTTCAACAATAAACAAAAGGATTATATAAATGGACCAAGAACCATTCTTTGAGGAACACAGCTGCAAACAACAAAACCAATAATTCAAAATCAGGGTACAGGCATGCCTAGCTCCTAAAAATGGAACAACTTTTGAAGTTTTAATGTATGTACATGTATAATTACATTATTTTCACTTCTTTTTGGAAAAGTCATTTTTTGTGTTTTTTATTTTATTCCTACCGGTGCCCCAAGACCAAATTTGTCGTTTTCCCTGAAGTAATGAGCAGACAATAGGGTTTATTGAATAGGGTTATTTTTTATTTTTTTTTGTCTTCAGCCCAAAGAATTTAATATTAAAATCAATAAAAATTCAACAAATTTAATGTTACATGAATATTTCAATGGTAAATATTGGATAATATAAAGAAAGACACAAATGGGCCAAGAACTGAACCTTCAGGAACACAGTTTCAAACATTTTATGCAATCATTTTTAATCAGGGTTATGCTTAGAGTATATCATTTCAAGTTGTAAATGTCAATTTGAATTTTTTTTATTACTAGTATATTTAGTAGAGTCCGGATGGAGTTTAACCATATTTTTACTTTTGTTGAATATCGGTACATAACCTTCAATAATTCCATGCTATAGCTGATAACTCTTTTGTCAAGGTTCAAAATTCAATTCAAGGTTTGCAAACACCCTTCATGTAGTTGATGCCAATTGTCCCAGCTAGATAACACATTTCATTGTCATAAGTTAATTTCCAAAATATATAAAGTGGATGGCATGTCCATGGTCTAGCTTCTGTAGCCTTGTCTGAAGTAATCCCAATATATCTTGAATCTTTGGACGGTATCTTCAATAACGTTATCTTCAATCTGTAATGGAGAAAGAAAAGAAAGGAAATATCTTATTAGTTTTTACAAATAAAAAGGCAGCATTACTAAACTGATTTAGGGGATGGGGTGGGTGACGGTGACATGTTCCCTCCTAAATTCGGGTACACTTCCCTAGTCCGACAATGCGCTAGTCCGACACTGCGCTAGTCCGAAAATGAAATACACCGCGCTAGTCCAACATTTATGTCGGACTAGCGCATTGGTTTTCAAATTCGAACTAGAGCAGTTTATGTCATTTTCGGACTAGCACAGTGTATTTTCATTTTTGGAGAAGCACACCTCCAAGGTATAGGACAATTGTGTAGTCGGACTAGCGCAGTGTCGGACTAGCACATTGTCTGACTAGCGGGTGCACCCCCTAAAATTCTAGGTGGGGAACGGACCCGCTAGCCCGACAATAAAGAAGAACGGAAATTAAATTTCCATTTGTTTTAGATTTAAATGTAATCAAAATATTTTGCGTGCTTAGCACAAGTTTTCAGATACCGGTATGTCAATTTTTCAGTCAAAGTTGACAAAGTTTAGCGCAATTTTCAAGATTTTCAGCTGAAATTAGTCGACTTAATGATTTTTTTCACACGCTTAAATTACATAATTTTTCCTCCGACCATTTTGCTAAAAAAAAAATTATCTGTCCCCCTAAATTAAATGTTGGACCTTCCGCCGCCACTGATGACATCTACCAATGAAATACAATATAGTTTGCGCATTACTTGGTGTCGATGAATTGTCATTGGTGCTATGTCATTGGTATCGCACTCTGAACGCACCATAACATGAAACGATACAGTAAATTACAGAACTACGTATTAACGTACACCTGTGAAATAATCGCCATTTGATGGAGTTCAATGACATGTCACAAACAAAACCATTCTAAACAATATTTACATGCGTGACATGAGGATAACGTGGGACGTACATTGTCATATAAATCATATGATGGATCAAGTACACATCATCATGCGATTCAAGTGAAATGTTACCCGCTAGATCATCCAGGCAGTTTAACTCAACAAATGTGATGTCAAGCAATTTAGTTTCTCAATCTTAGACTTAAATGAAATAAAAGTTAAAGCAAGAAGTTGCAAATTCCCTGACTGAGCATTATACTGAGTCTGACTGATGATGTTCATGACATGTTTGGCATTTTTTTTCATCATGATTCATTCATGCATTATGCATGTCACCAAATTTGATTGAAAATTCCCAAATTGTTTTGATACAGTATTTGTGCAGGTATACCTATGTCTATGAAGCTAATCATGCTATTAATGTATTTATATTCTAGAAATGCAAAAATATCGAATACTGTGTGACATGTGTTATGAAATAGCGTTCGTGAAAATACCATGTCACGAATGCAGAAGTATGGAAATCATACGAATTCGGCAACCTTGCGCGCAAAATACTGTTTTCGCAGGCACGAAGAAAAGTGTAAATTGTAACATTTGTAGGATATGTCCAGGTCTGCATTTTATATATTTTGTTAACAAGATACATACCATTCATAAAATATCAATGTAGGTCTGTGATATTGCTTAATATGGTTTTTGCCGGGTTTCAAAATGTGTAAACAACGACAGATTTCCCACGAACGATGCTCCGGTGATGCCACTTTGCAGCTCTCTGGTGATTGTGCTGTTGCTGTCAGCTTGATCTCAAATTATCATAAACATGAGTCCAAAACTGCTTGATTGATAGGCAAAACTTGACACTGATTGGTCAATATATTTTTCCAGAATATCAATATTAATGAGCTACCCCAAATATGGCGCGAAAAGATCGCATACCTACAGCGAAAGTGCAAAGTTCAATGAAGTGCGCAGTTCTGCTTAATGGTATGACGTAAATTACGTCATTTCGTGAATCGGCCTTCCGACTGTACAGAGTCACTTTCAGTTTGATCGCCTGATGCAACTTCAAATCTGAAGCTTAATCAGCGCAGATCAGCCGATTTCAAATGGAAATTTCACTCTTTATGTCGGTGAGCTTATGGTTCCATCGGCCAAAAGTTGTTCAGAATGAGTGTATCTAATATTGTATGGGTCTGATTCTATTTATTTTTCACTTTTAATGCAGTGAATTGCGAGTGATTTTTCGGACATTTTTGTTGACAAAATCGTGCATACTAATGAGCTTACACGTGATTGGTTGAAAAAATGGCCATGTGATCAATGTTCCGGAAATTTCCGAATGGATTTTGAAAAGGTCTATTGTATACCCTTCGAGTAGTTTTATGAGAGTACTTCAGTTGTTGAAATGTGTAAATGCATGGAATACAGTGAAATTTAAGAGATAATTATTATATGTTTGTGAAACTTGGGTATTAACTCGGACTTTTAAAATAAACTGCAACCAAAATGCTACGTCTGCCTTATATAGACTTGACCTGTTTGAAGAAATCAAACGAGATGAAATATCTTATTAATTCTACGGCTGCATGATCATGGCTACGAGTAAGAAAATATGAAATTTCCTTTTGCTAAAACATCTCTTTACAATTATTTTGCGTCCTATTTATATGATGTAAAACAAATATTAGCAGAATGTAAGTATGGTATTATTTTGCATTTTATAATGCTTCATCAGGTAATTGTTTTATTGGATTCTAAAACTAGTTTCTTTTAAAAGTAATACCGTATAACAACATTTACGGGCCTGTTTCATAAAGATTTGAATCAAACGTACGTTTGATTTATCAAACGTAAAATAGGTTGTGTTAATCTAGGTTTAAAATCAAACGTACGCTTGGTTCAAATCTTTATGAAATGGACCCAGAATATTTTTAAAGTAACTCTCTCGCAGGTTTAATATAGCCGAAATAAAGACGACTTTTTTTAAAGGAAGAACAATGTGACGCTGACAGAGTATACGACAAATCGCCAACAGGATGTGAGTGTAATGCAAATTATGTTTGCCACTTTCATTGAAATACTTGACAACCCACACCCTTGCAGCTTGATAAACAGATGCCTCGTTCACTAAATTTTGTTCATCAATGTTCTTGCAACTTGTTACGTAACAACGTAGAAATGTGTTGACAAGTTATTATGAAAGTCCTACGAATCGATTTTAAGTTTCCATTGCCAAAAAAAAAATCATTAATGACCAGGCAAGTATGTTTGCATTACTGTGAGAATTAAAAAATAAGGAAAATATAACCTAAAACGTGTTTTTTAACCAAAATTTTGACTCTCAATCCTGATTTCATGTTCGAAATGTTAGTGCTTAGCAACAGCGAACAAAGTAATTGACTGACATCCGATAAATTAGGGGATGGATAAATGGGGAGTAATGGGATGGGCGAGTTACGGTGAAATATGGACAAGAGCGAAAGGAGAGTTATGAATAAGGGCAAGAGGCAACTTATGAATAAAAGCAAAAGACGAGTTATAAAAAAGGGCGAACGGCGAATTATGACTCGACGAAAGGGGAGTTTTGAAAAAAAAGGCAAGAGGCGAGTTATGAGCAAGGGCGAGTAGTATTATAATAGTAGTACTAGTATGAATTTCAAAATAATCGTCAGATATTTTAATCATTGTACTGCTGAGTCATTGAAACTGAGGAAAGAGGGTTCGAATGTCCTGAAAAAAAGTTGTTTATTTTCATTCATTTTTGCCAGTTTAAATCAAGACATCAGCAAACAATTAAATATTACATTAAGTATTTATTTGTAAACTTATCATTTGTAACCTTTTTCAACACCAGCAAAGTGCTTGTTAAACTCCGACATCCTAAATCGTTTTTATTCACTTAAAATCAGTTCACTCATTAATCAGTATGTATATTCATTGTGTAACACGTTGCAATTGTATACCATTAGACCGGTAAGTTTAATTTACATTCTGCATTCAATTGCAACTACCTACTACATTCTGTTGATGAGTTAAAAAAAACGAGTTTTTTTTTTAAGGTCAAATAATCGGCCTAAATAATATTCATGTAAGTTGTTTGTACATCTTATATACTGTGTGACCTTTTTAAGTATTTACTCACTCCAATGCTTTACAATTCAAGAAAAATGAGCGGAAAGTCGAGTTTATGACATATTCTAATTTTCAATAATATCAGCTTTCGAATGATATATAAAAAGTTATACTTTCTGTCTACAATTTTCATTTAGAGATCGAATTACAAGACAGTCCACTCAAAATTTGGCAGTAACAAATTGTCGCAAATCGATTTTAAAGTAACTGATTATTATAGTGTATAATAGCAAAACGCGGTCAATAACCCTTGATTAATTGCACTTCCCGGCATAATTCACCTTCAAAACGCCAGGTATATGTTAACACCTATATATTGATGCGTTTTATGTCAAAAAACGAAATTTGATCTTTTCACCATTTTTTTAACTTTAGCAGCCATTTATTCAAAATCTTCAACACGACTTTCCGCTCATTATGCCAAAGCACCACACATTTGTTTATACACTGCAAAAACGGTGTTTAGAAACGTGGTGCAAGGTAGTGTTTAGATGACCATGTGTTTAGAAATTAAACACATCATGTTTAGAGATTTGACATGTGTTTAGAGATCTGACATCTCATGTTTAGAGATTTGACAGTGTTTAGAAACGTGGTGCAAAATGGTGTTTAGAAAAGTGTTTAAACTCTAAATGCTGTTTTTACAGTGTACGCCATGGTTTATCATTCAATAGCAAATTCCAAATCAACAAAATGTAAATAGCTCAAGCCTGGAGAAGGGGTGGGCTACTTAGTGCAAAAGGGGTTATGTCTTATGATGACGTGCTGAAATTTAGGTAGCAAAATCCCCGGGGGAAAATCAGACACTTTGATTTTGTTTTTCAATCGGTCCTTTTTCTTTGCAAAATGTGTTTTTTCAAATTTCCCAGAGGCATGTCCCTACCCAAACCAAACTTGTCATTTCCACTTTCTCATGTTTATTGCACGGTCGTATCCAGAATCCTGCATGCATGCGTCCACGGGGTGTGGATTCCGGATCCTGGTTATGATACTAAGCAAGATGACATGGGTCCAGGATAGTCCTGTGTCTACACCCCCTGCCTCCTCACCCCTAAAAAACCATTATTATCCTCGAGTGCGGACAGTTCCTTCGCATCCCCTGGATACGCCAGCGCATTGAGAACATAATAATTTTGGGCTTTGCATGTTGAAATTTGTATTGATGTTGAAGTCATCACTCAAAATACAATATATTGTATTGGTGCTGGAAATTAACAATGCTTTAAAAATCTAAGTAAACACAAGAAGATTAAGTATGTACATGTGAAAATCTTAAAAATCTGGTGTAGGCACCATTTCTTGAAGAGTTTGAAGTTTGATACAATTATTGTAAAATAATCAATTTTCAATACCAAGAACAAACATGCACAACAATTCAATTATTGAACAATATAGGCCCAATAAAACCACAGACAAGATTTACTTTCTACATAAGACAAGATAAACAGATGAACAGAAATAATGGGTGTTTTTTATTTGTTTAATCCTGTCCGATTGCACACTAGCACTTTATTTA
>JXSR01S001206.1:4565-18676 GCA_000969725.1 Ophiothrix spiculata | reverse complement strand
CACACTTGTAATTTACCGAATACGTTATGATAATAATTAACTTGATTTTTACATGTACTTTTAATTGCTAATTTTTTGTAGCATTAGACTGGTTGAACAAGACCCGTGGCGTCTATTATATTCGGCGCTCTACTATTATATATTGGCCAAAAATGAGCACCATAGCTCATTTGTTTCAAAAATTCACCCTTGAGTCTGGGGCATCCCCTGAAATTAACAAAATCCAATCCTTCAGAAAGATTGTAAATTTTCGGTTGCCAAAGCAACCACACACTCAACTATGTGAATAGTATCGATCAAATCAATACATTTCGCTGATTCGTCAATTCCGCTGATCCATAAATCCTTAAACCTACGGAGCACTATAATCTTTCCGAGACTTCATCAAGACACCTGTATTGCCGATTTTTATTGACCATGCATCAGTGAATTTGCAAGATGTTCTTGTGATACATTCCAATCACCAAGATATCTGAAAGATAACGTTAAGACATTGCAAATATAGGATCGCCATTTTCCATTGAAATGGATTTCGAATATGTCATGGAGACAGCCGGAATGCATCGCAAAAGCATCTGGATTATAGGTTCATCACGACAATATTTAGTCCATTTAATTAACATAACAAAATTCCAAAATGACCTCATATCAAATCCGACTTCCAGAGGTTTTACATAGGCCCTTAATCCAACACTAGATCAAAAACTTTCTACTAGATACTTTCTTTTGAAGTTGTTAGATCAAAATGTGCACAAACATAAATTTTGAAAATGAATCACCCATGACATTTGATTTTTTAGCTTATTGGGTTTTGTTTTTAATAGATGTTAATACTCTCCAAACGTGTTAGCCTAAATATGCTTACCTCTCAGTTATAGCCATTTGTTGAATTAAATTCTGGATCCCGATTTTAATTCTATAGGAAAGCATGCATATGCTTTTAGCCATTTTCTGTGGCAACACTCGTTTTTGTCAAAATCCACATGAAAACGCTTTTATATAGTCACATGCTGTTTTGACTCAAAACCATTTCTGATCAAAATTTTATAGTATTGCTTTAAACTAGTATCGTCAAAACAGGATCTTTCTAGAATGCACGGAGCTTATTAACCTTTTAAAAAACGACTTTATACCACTACTTTATATCATTACTTTATACATGTATAGTAAACCTTCTCTTTAAGCGTTCAATCAAATCGTATGGTATCCCTTGGGCTATAGACAGACATTTCCTATCATGCAGCACAGAATGGCTACTGGTCATTAATCATGACCGTCTCAAAACATGTTACAATTTGTTTTCCGGAAGGTTGTGTTCACGCTTTAAGAATAACCCCTTTGGAAATTAAATGCGTTTCATTTTTCTATATAACTTCGTTGCATAATATTGGGTTTTGGTGTTGAATACGACAGTTGGGCTATTGCTAAATGTGAGACGTCTAACAGTATACTTTGAAAGTAACACACTTAAAAAGAAATATTCCAAATAAATAAAAAAAAAATCCCGCCACCCCTGTTTGGCATCAAAGGGTGGGAAAATACTTTGTCACGTCAGTGTTAATCTAAAATATTAGACTAGCACCTTATTGAACTATTTTTAAGACAAGTATTTTTTGTTGTTGTTCAAAAGCAGAATTGTAGATTTTTTTTCTGTTCATTTGAGATAAGTCCTTATGAATATTTACATGCATCGCAAATTCGTCATTCTGCGGGTTCATTTATGTAAAGGAATGCAGGATTATCACAAGCCGAAGGAACATCTTTCACTGTAGAGCTCTATCTGTGAAGACTTATTCCCTGTTTCTGGAAACATAAACCAAACCATACCAAAACGGTGCTGTGTGAAGAAAAGAGAATAATTTGTATCTGCTTGAATCAAGTTGCATTAGCACATGTTTTATAAAAAAAAAAAACTTTCAGAAATGTCCTCGGCGATATCGAACATGATAATCTGAAATCAATCTTTCCAGATCAACCTTAAATTGTAGTTTAAATCCAAAACTTTGAGCAAATTCCTACGAATGCCCGCTTTTAAGCACTTTAACCATTTTGGCAATAGAAACGTATAGATTTTGAATCTGAGTTTGGGTACGATTTTTAATTCGAAACAGGATAACCATGTGATAAGGGATTAGTTAAACTTTTCAGCTCATATAGACCAATAGACACAAACAGTATGTACTGTGTCTGGGAGAAGCGTATATTTAGATTATGCCAAATCGAATTAAGATGAACCCCAATGTTTTAAAGATTGAGAAAATGCTAGTTTATACAATAAGAACACTCTAGGTTAATTTGTAAGATACATGGCAACTCTTATTAAAAACAGCTTCCTGTAGCTGTCTTTATTAATGGAAGTATCTATCACGAGTTTGTTGCATTCTGTCACAAAATTGTTAATTCAGTGGTTCAGTAATAGGTAGCATGACAAAATAAATATAAGTCTGAAGGACAACATTGTGATGTTGCCAAACTCACGATTGACAGTCCCTTTCAGCAATCACTTGTTACTGTAAAGAAATGCCGCATTAATTGAGCGACAGTCCGATGTTTTTATTACATCATCTTTACTTTCTCATATGGAACATATCATTTTGGACGAATCACATCTGCCAGTCGACGAGGGCAAACTCCAGGTTAACTTTTTTGCAACGAGTAACATTACATCCACGATAAAATCGTTTTAAGACGAAAACACATCTGACACAAACCGAAAGTTCGTTGTAGTGTAGTTATCTAGCGAAATAAGCCTGTGTAACAAACCTTGAAAAAGGTTGTAAATTATTTGTTGTCAAAGTCCACTGATCTATCAAACTAACAACAGAAAAACACTTTTGAGGTGCAGTTTTTATGTATAATAAAATAAATTTGAATAATAAGTCAAATTATGACAATGGAAACACTCTTAAATGACAAAAAAACAAGAAAAACACATTTGGGATGGTTTGACCACTATTTGACAATTTAATACCATTTTTATGTATGAATTCGCTCTTTAAGCATTCAATCAAATAGTATGGTATTCCTTGGGCTATAAACACACATTTCCTATCAAGCAGCACAGAATGGCTACTGGTCATTAATCACGGCCGTCTCAAAACATGTTGCAGTTTGTTTTTGGAAAGCTGTGTTCACGCTAAAGGAATAACAACTTTGGGGTTAAACGCGTTCCATTTTTCTTACTTATTTTATGCATTGCATGAGTATTCGGTTATGGTGTTGAATACGACCTCACATTTTGTTATAATCCATCGGTTAATAAAATTGTGGGTATTGCAAAATGTGAGGTGTATAACAGTATACTTTGTGTCCCGTTATAAATGCTACACACTTGTAAGAAATGTAAACAGTGCGATTTAAGGTCCTCAGTGTTCAAGGTAAAAATCGTTTCCCGAAAGAAATTCATGTTAAACTCCGAACATTGATAAAATACACGAAAGAGCCAAAATACAGCACAAAGTTTGAAAATGGAAACTTCTTCATAGTTTCCACCGAAAAAGCAATTAGTCTTGTGTGGAAAAGAATTGGGTAATTTAGATTTCCTAAACTCATTTCCCAAAAAAATCAAGCTTTATAAATTATGTAAAATATAAGTAAAATTGCATGCCTAAATTTTAAGAAAAACACGATTTAAAATTCAACCCTTGTCCAACCACTGGGGACGAGTTGGTATGCAAACTCCCCTAAGTTTTTTCCCCGCAGCATAAACACGCATAAGCAACCGACCCCAGGCGTTTGAAAAATCTATTTTACATCCTTTACGGTCATTTAAATGAAAAAATAGGGGTTATCACTTAATGTGAGGTTAGGGTAGGCCGTCAAAGTTGGGGTGTAGGGGTGAGGGTGGTGGTGCAACCCTTAAAAAAAATTTAAGTCGCCATATTGAAAAAAAAAATCCTCATTCTATGGATCTGAAACTTGCAGGGCATTTTAGAATTCATTTTTCTTCATTATTTGTAAAATAATTCGATGAAATTCTGTTATTTAGAACTTAATACCAAACGTTTGATTTTGGTGGCAAAATTCACATTTTTCGACATAAAAGACCTTTATGATATCATAACTACGTAACGCCTTGGTCGATTTTTGTAATCTTAGTATCGTTGTAAAAAGGAGGACCATACCTATTAAATTCATACGAGGTTCCGTTCAAAAAAATAGTGCGGGTTGCAACAACAACCCTCCCCCTTGGTTAGACGTGTTACAAAAAAGGCTTGGTTAGATGAGGTTAAATATTGCTCTCAAAAACATTAAATTAAGCAAAATAACAACGATAACTTTCTACCACCAAACAGTGCATACAAGAGTGAATCAGGGCATTTTGAGTGATATTTTAGTGGAATAAACAAGGTCTCAGGGAGGACCTTTGAGCAGAATAGGATCATCGTCGTCATAACTGGAAATCAGGGCAGGTAACTGTGAGGGTATACTGTCGAGCAAATCCTTGTATCGTGCACACAACTTAACCCAAAGGATTAATCAGGCCAAGTAATTAGTTTAAGCTGATTGTGAAACAGTATTCATCTTTGGCCTGATGTTTTTCTTCGAATCAATCAAATTGTGGACATACCGTTTAGCGTATGAAAGTAGCCAATTAGGCATGTCTGGTAACAATGTTATTTTCATAAGCTACACAATCCCAGTATTGTAGACATATTTTATTTTTAAGAGCGACTCAATTCCATCAATAGATACAATACTGCATATTGACAAATGTGTTGGTACCCTATTAAAAAATAACAAATATTCTTAAATCATGGAACAAAATACAAAATACGTCTAAAATCCCTCCGCAACTTTAGTGTCTCTTAAATAAATAATGCTGTCACGGATCTTGATGCACTCGAAGGATTGTATCAACTTTGCGTCATGCAGAATTGAGTCCTTCCTTGATTTAATCATGGAACCTTTAATTACATCTGTTGATGAAGAAGGAGGTCAATTTGCGTCTGAGAGTTAAAACCAATATAATGATGAAAAAGTTATAAGCTTCACCACTGAGATACTTTTGAATTCCCTGATTGTGTATTCTGAATTAATAAGCGTTGAAAAACTGTTAATTTGGAGCTGATATTTGAAAGATACTAATTTATTGATTATTTTCCCGTTTGTCTTATTTTAATTTGATTGCCTTGTTCCCAATCCATGACGGAATATCTTCCGATATTTGGAAGGCTTTGAAGCATAGAGCATGACGAAATGTATTTGAGTCGTCGCGCAAAAATATTAGGAGAAATGCATAACTACCTCCTTTGAAATAGTATTTTTAATGATAGAGGCGCTACATCTATCTTTGAATCATGACTCAATGTTTTCTGCATCATGATGCAAGACAATTGCGTCAAACCCTTTCGAATCACTCAAAAGCTTTCGTCATAAATTTGGAACCATGCCTTAAAGACGAAAATAAATAAAAAATAAAATAAAATATTATTTTTTTGAAAGGAGATAATATAATAATAAAATTACTATTTTATCTCCTTTAAAATAAAAATAAATAAAGACGAAATAAAGACGACGTTTCTAAAGGAAGAACGATGTGACGCTGACAGAGTATGCGACATATCACGAACAAGATGTGAGTGTTATTAAATCATTTGTGCAACTTTCATTGGAATTCAGGTACTTGACAACCCACACCCTTGCAGCTTGATAAACAGATGCTACGTTGACTAAAGTTTGGTCATTTATGTTCTTGCAACTTGTTACGAACAACGTAGAAATGTGTTGACAATTTCTTAGGAAAGTCCTACAAATGCCTCAGGATATGCAGTAGAAAAAGCAGAAACGAGATAAAATCGAAAACGTATTATTTAACACACATTACAAAATATTTTTCTTCAAACTTGGACCCTACATGGCGTAAATGTTGATAGCAAATTATACCCTTAAATGAATGTGCAAATCGCATTCCAAAATGTTATAATGACGTAAGTTTGTAATGATCTTTGTCCAGGAAATAAGCTATCAAACAGTATACAATTGCAATTGTATATGCTCATTAACATGAAGATTTTGCCTATTTTATCCTGTTTTTAGACCTTTTTATGCAAATTATGTCTTAGATGGTCAACACCAATCATATGAAAAACTGACCCATGCTGGCGGTGTTGGATTAGTAAATAGCGTAAATTGTGCTGAAAACTCCCCCTTTTTTCCAAAGACGTCGTCAAGCCACTGGTGTGTCAAAATCAGACCCTTTTACGCAAGGTTTTATGATGGGCATGCCTGCCACTTTATTCTTCGAGCGGTATCACCGGGTCATGTTTTGGGTCCGAGATATTTTTTTCTCCCTTGATGTTTTTAATACTTTCTTTTAACTGCATGGTAAAAGGGCAGATATTTTTGGTAACAAAATTGTCCATCAACTATTTTTAACATTGGGTGTTTCAAAGTACTTTAAATGTTTTAGTGCATTTGAACGTATATATTTTAATGTCCATTTGTATCTGAGCATAAGTACGATTTTGAACATAAAAAAGGATAACAACATGATTACGGATAACTCCTGCAACTATAATTGCTTAAGTCAAATCACAAACGATGTTGAATGTATATAATATGCCCGTGGGTAGCGTCTCTTTAGTTTATACAAAATCTAATTGAGTTGTAACTCCAATGTCTTAATAGCAGAAAGATTGAGAAAATACTAATTTCTACAATAAAAAGCACTCTAGATATGTCAGGTCTTATTAAAACAAAATTTTATAGCAGTACCTTTGTTAATCAAAGTATTTATTTTGGATTTTATTTCATTCTGCCAGAATGTTGGTGACGGAATACTTCAATTACTTATATAGATAGCACGACAGTAACAAATCTAGTAATGTCCGAAGGACATTATTGTAGTGTTGTCAAAGTCACGATTGACATTTCCCTTAAGTAATCACGTGTTAGTGTAAAGAAATGTCACGTGAATGGAGCAATAGTCTGCCATTTTTATCACTTATTAGTCTTACACATTTCATTGTGGAGGAATCACATTTGTCAGGAGTACAACGATCAGGTTCACTTTTTTGTAAAAGTGCAACAGTACATCCATGGTAAAATCATGATAAGACGATAAAGCACCTTGCACTAACAAATACACATTGTAGAAGAAAGCGTTGACATCATCATGCATGATTAGGAATGTACAATTCCGCATGTTAATCCGCCGGATATCCGGCGGTATAAACCTGTTAAATTAATACAATACAATCCTTTCAAAATATTGTAAATTCTCGGTTGCCAAAGCGACTGCACTCAACTATGTGAATAATATTTATCAAATGAATAAATTTTACCGATTCGCCAACTCCGCTGATCCATAACTTACGGAGCACCCTAATCTTTCTAATACTCCATCAAGACACCTGTATTGCCGATTTGATTTGTCATGCATCAATGATTTTGCAAGATGTTCTCGTCATGCATTCCAACCGCCAAGATATCCGAAAGACAACTTTAAGACATTGCAAATAGAGGATCACCATTTTCCATTAGAATTGATCTCGAATGTGTCATGGAGACCGCGGGAATGCATCGCCAAAGCATCTGGATAATAGGTTCATCACGACAATATTTAGTCCATCTTATTAACATAACAAAATTCTAAAATGGCCTCATATCAATTTTGACTTCAAGAGGTTTTTATATAGGCCCTAAATCCATCACTAGATCAAAGAAATTCGACTAGATATCTTCTCCTGAAGTTGTTAGAGCAGGATCAAAATGTGCACAACATAAATTTTGAAAATGAATCAACCATGACATTTGATTTTTTAGCTTATTGGGTTAGTTTTTGATAGACATTAATACTCTCCAAACGTTTTATCGTAAATATATATGCTTACCTTTCTGTTATAGCAATTTGTTGAATTAAATTCTGGATCCCGATTTTAATTCCATAGAAAAGCCCGTTTTTGCTTTTTATCCTTTTTCTGTGGCAAGACACGTTTTTGACAACGTTTATCTGTAAACGCTTTTATATAGTCACATTACTTCAATTTAGGCTGTTTTGACTCAAAACAATTTCTGATCAAAATCGTTAAGTATTGCTTTAAACTAGTAACATCAAAACAGGATCTGTCTAGAATGCATGGAGCGTAAACTTTTTAAAAACGACTTTATACCACTACTTTATATCATTACTTTATATAGTAAACCATCTCTTTAAGCATTCAATCAAATCGTATACGATATCCCTTGGGCTATAGACACACATTTCCTATCATGCAGCACAGAATGGCTACTGGTCATTAATCATGACCGTCTCAAAACATGTTACATTTTGTTTTCCGGAAAGCTGTGTTCATGCTTAGAGAATATCCCCTTGGGGATTAAATGCGTTTTATTTTTCTAACTAACTGCATTGTATGAGTATTGGATGTTAGTGTTGAAAACGACCTTACTATCAACTGCTGGGGTATTGTTAAATATGTGACGTCTAACAGTATACTTCGTGTACCAATATGAAAGTAAAAAGTTCCCAATACTAATCCTAAATTCTTTAACCTGAATCCACCTGCTTATATCGCAATTGCTCAGTGATTGCTATTTTCCCCGGGTCCATTTTAGTATTTAGGCACTTCATAATATCTGTATACACAGCAACTAATAATTTCATTTGCAATAATTAATATTAGTATATCGGGGATGCTCTGGCAAATATGAGGAAAGTCGCGAATTTAAAAATTGAGCTTATAACATATTTTAAATATCTATCAAATCAATCCACTAAATATTTATTTTGGTCCTCTTTTCTTCATGCTATGAACGACTTTTAGCGTAAAATACATATGGAAAGATATGACAAAAATTTAAGGTCCCTAGGACCCCGTTCCCCTCCCCCTTTGGCATCAAAGTGTGGGAAAATACCTTGTCACGTATGTATTAATGTAAAGTTTTAGACTCACCTTATTGAAATATTTTTCAGACAAGTGTTAATTGTAGATTTTTTAAGTCTTTACGAATATTTACATTAATCGCAAATTCTGCGTGTTTATTCATATAATGGAGTGCAGGATTACTGTTACCAGTAGGAACATATTTGACTGTAGAACTGTATCTATAGAATAAAGTGTGAAAAAGTCTCGTTCCCTGGTTCCGTAAATATCAACCAAACCATACCTCAACGTGTGAAGAATTAGCTTGAATCAAATTACATTAGCACATAAAAACCCTTTCAGCAATATCCAAGGCGATGTCGAACTTGATAATCTGAAATCAATCTTCCAAAATCTTACTTAAATTGCAGTTTAAGGCCAATTATCTCGAGGGAAAACAAGGCTGAGATGTCGTAAACCGTTATATCATGTAGCAAATATCGAAAAGCAGAATTGTAGATTTTTTAAGTCTTTACGAATATTTACATTAATCGCAAATTCTCTCTATCACAAAGTTGTTGGTAGTTCAATTACTAACATAACATGACACAAATAAATACAAGTCTGACGGACCACGTGTTGTCAAAGTCACGATTGACAGTTCCTTTAGGTAATAATTTGGTACTGTAACGAAATGTCACATGAATTGAGCTATTAATAGTCCGATGTTGTTATTACTTCAGCTTTACTTTCCCAAATGAAACGTATAATTGTGGAGAAATCACATCTGCCAGTCGAGGAGGGCAACAGCCATGTTTAATGTTTTTTTTTTTGAATGAGTAACATTACATCTATGATAAAATCATCGTAAGACGAAAACACATCTGCCACAACCAACATCCCGTTGTAGTGCAAAGCGCTGGTATCCTCATGGATGAGAATTTCGTATTTTAACAGCGGTATAAGCCTGTGGAATAAGTGAAATGTAGTAACAAACCTTCAAAAAGATTGTTAGTTGTCAAAATCCGCTGATCCGTATAACTAACAACAGACAAACACATTTGAGTTGCAGTTAATATGTGTATAATAAGAGACTTTATAAAAAATAAATAACATTATGACAGCGGAAACTTTTAAGACAAAAAAACACGTTTTGGATAGTTTTATCACTGTTTGAGTTTTATTTTTTTAAATAAAATGAGCGAGCATCATCTAAACAGGATCTGTCTAAATCCATTTTTAAACGACTTTATACCATTTTTATGTATAAACCCGATTTTTTAACATTCAATCAAATCGTATGGTATCCCTAAGGCCAAAAAAGGGCATAGACACACATTTTCTAACAAGCAGCACAGAATGGCTACTAGTCATTAATCATGACCGTCTCAAAACAGGTTGCAGTTTGTTTTTTAGAAAGCTGTGTTAACGCTAAAGGACAACCCCTTTGGGGATAAATTCGTTCCATTTTTCTTGCTTATTTTATGCATTGCATGAGTATTCGGTTATGGTGTTGAATACGACCTCACATTTAGCAGTATCCCATCGGTTAATAAAACGGTGGGTATTGCGAAATGTGAGGTGTGCATACTTCGTGTCCCATTATAAAAGTAACAAACTTATAAGAAATATTAACAGTGCTAAGTGCTTAGTGTTCAAGGTCACAATCGTTTTCCCGAAAGAAACTCATGTTTAACTCGGGCCATTGATAAAATACACGAAAGAGCCAAAATATTGCACAACGTTTGAAAATCGAAACATTTTTCATAATGGCCACTGAAAAAGCGATAAGTTTTATGTGAATAAGAATTGGGTAGATAGGGAAAATTTCCTAACTCATTTCCCAATAGAAATTTTCCATAAAATTAAGCTTTACATGTAAAATATAAGTAAAATTGAATATTCGGTTACGATTTTAAGTGTAAACATTGCCCTAAACATATTAGGTTGTAAAATAAGAACGAAAATAGCATGGTCGATTTGAAGTTTTCTACCACTTAAAGTGCATGTTACAGATTTGATAAAATATTGAATCAGGGCTTTTTGCGTATTATTTTTGGTGGAATAAACAAGGTCAAAGGGGAAGGAGATCATCATCATCACTCGATATCAGGGCAGGTAACTGTAAGGTCGAGCAATTCCTTGTATCACGCCAACTACATAACCCAAAGGTATAAATCAGGCAAAGGTGGTTGTGAAAAAGAGTGACAAGTGACAACTATTCTTAAACCTTGCAACAAAATACAAAATACTTCTAAAATCCCACCGCAACTCTAGTGTCCCTTAAATAAATAATGTTGTCAGGGAACTGGATGCACTTGGAGGATTATATCAATTTTGCTTCATGCAGAATTGACTCCTTGCTAGATTCAATCATGGAACTTTTAATTGAATCTGTTGATGAAGAAGGAGGTCGATTTTCATCTGTGAGTTCAGACCAAAATAATGACGAAGTAGTTATAAGCTTAACCACTGAGATGCTTTTGAATTCCGTAATTGTGTATTCCGAATTAATAAGCGTTGGAAAGATTGATACGGGGCTGGCATTTGAAAGATGACAAATGTATTGATTATTTTCCCGTTTCTTTATTTGAATTTGATTGATTTGTCTGTTTTGGCTAGTTTAAGAGATTAGGATGAGTGAAACCATGATATTTCAGTGGAAAAAGCGTTCGAGAAGTTGGAGAATAATGACTGTTCTTGTTATAGGAAATCTTTTTAGAGAGTGTTGTAAGCAAACACAAAGCCAACCTTGATAAACAAATGAACAAAATAAACTTGAGAACGACAGCGAAAAAGAAATGAAATATGTTGATAAGTACGAATGATTAACTAAAGCAGATTTGAAACAAAATGACTTAAATTCATCGAATTGTTAGTAATGTACAAGTGACTCTTCAAAGTTTATACTGTCCTAAGGGGTTTTAAACATTAAGGTTTTTTTTCAATTCCTTTGAAAATATAATGGGGGGTGGGGGTAGGAATTGCGTCACAAAACCTGTGCACAACCGTTTGTACGTACGCAACTACCGTCAGTATAAATCTTTTGCAAGATATAGGAACCCCCTACTAAAGAGTCAATATAAAATGACACAATTGAGTTGATTGATCAACTCCAGCGGATTTAGGTTGAACAAACATTGTTTAACATTATCTGAAGGAATCGCAACTTATTGTTAGATTTTCAGTTTTGCATTGTGGACAATGGCGCATTGATATTGTTCGAATTCTATTCCACCCTCCTCTGGAAAATATAGTTGTTTTGCTTTATACAGCTTGTCCCAATGTGAATGCCATGAGCAAAAGATTAAATCATAGTAATATGTTTTTCAAAAGTGGGGTAATTACTCTACAACATGCTTTTTTTCTGTTTAATTTTACCATCCCTGTCCAAAGATATTGATAGAGTAACTGGGAGTGGTTCTGTGTGCAGATTTGGCCCCCAAATTCATTCGTCATATTCAGTTAGAGGACAACCTGGGGTTGAAGAAAATCGAGGATGTTCATGTTGTGTAACCCGGTGTAATGAGACTGAGTGTCTCCCTTAACTAGGAGTCCGGGTCTAATTGAACTTCACGGAATAAGTCGGATAGTTGAATAGTTGCTAGGACATGTAGTCACACGGACGCTGTATTTCATTACACCGGCACCAAGTGAGCAATTCAAGATGGCCGCCAAAATGGCCGCCAAAACACGTATTTTCATTACGATGGCTCTAAAGCAAATTGTAAAATAGTTAATTTTATTGAAAAATAGCACATTGAGCTATAAGAAGTATATTTGGCTCACATTTAAGTCATACACATGTTCCAAATTCAACATGGCAGCCAAAATGGCCACCAAAAAAGCATATTTTCATACAAATTGGTCAAAACAGCCTTTAAAATGGCTTATAAATTTTTTACCAATATTCATCAGAAAATAACATTTAGGGTATCAGCAAGATCATTTGTTCCCTGATTATGTCGTTCAAATGTTTAAATTCAAAATCATGCCCGTATCGAGAACCAAAATGCCAAAATGCATTTTTATTCTCAAAATGGCTTTAAGGAGCATGATTGCCTCAACTTTTTTTTAAAAAATTGAGATTTTTATATCAAAAGTTTTCTCATAACCAATGTGAAATTTCACGGCTGAGTTATATAAGTTCCGTTTTGGTGATATAAATGAAAATGTTTCAAATTATGGTAACCATAATTCATTTTACATAGTAACGTCTGGGTGGCTCTGAAATACAAAATTGCCCATAAAATCAGAACGGTTTGACCGATTCAGCTGAAATTTAAAACTTAGACCTCCTGAGTAGGTATCTTTTATATGATGTTGAAAACATAATTTAACCTTATTCTCATAAGGCGGGGGGGGGGGTTGTTGCAACCCCTCCTAAGGTTTTTTCCCCGCTTCATAAAAACGCAAAAGCAACCGGCCCCAGGCATTTGAGTAATCTCTTTGACATCCTGTGTTCATTTTGATGAAAAAACTAAAGGGGTACCACCTGGAGGTGGGGTTAGGGTAGGCCGTCAAAATTGGGGTGTAGTGGGGGGGGGTTGTGAAATCCCGGAAGTTTTTAAGTCGCCATTTTGAAAAGGTTATGCTCGCTATAAGAATCAAACTTACAAAACATGTTAGAATCATCATTTCCCTTCATAATTAGCCAAAAAACCGGACGAAAATCCGTTTTTTAGAACTTTTATAGCAACATTTTTATAGCAAATTAACATTATCTAAATTGATCCAAAATACATTTTTATGCGCAAAAATGGGTAAAAGAGACTTTGAAATAATTTGACACAGCGAAAAATTTCACAATTCATTGGGTTTTGACTTCGTAATGAAAGGTCGAACTAAGGTTCCAGACGAACACCAATAGAAATTTTTGAAATCCAACGTAGTTGAATTAAGCCCTGACACTATAGTCTATCCCCCGTATATTTTATTGCTCATTTGAATACTATTTCTCAATAGTCGCTGGTTAACGTTTCTTCTCTGATCACGTGATCAATGGCCCCAGTTAACGAGGACACACAATAAGAATAATTCTGCTCAAATATCGATAAATCCTGACATACCAAAAGAAATGGTCCTTGATGTGTGTAACGCTTAATCGGGTACAACATGTGCATACTTCTTCATCGTGTGTCCTTTTTTTGTGTCCACATCAAAGAGGGATGTTGGCAAATTGGAGGTCATATTTTGAACTCAGTGTCATCTCTGTTACCCTGTCGTTGAATCCTAAAAGGTCTCACGAAAAGATAATTATTGACATTTTGAATCGCTACTGGAAGAGAAACATCTTGACACCTT
>JXSR01S001205.1:2174-14718 GCA_000969725.1 Ophiothrix spiculata | reverse complement strand
TCCCCAGCCTCTTGAATATCACAAGGAATTTCACACAAGAGGTGCCATGTAAGCACAAATCAGTTGTCTTGACCCTTGAATGGCCTGAACTTGATGCCATGTAACAATGATGTATATATTACTTTGTTTTGAGCATCAGACACGGAACATGCAGTTTTTATTTGTGATTGTCACTTTCTTGAAGTGCAGTTGAAATAAGTGCAGCTTGTAAAAGTCCTTAAACATCCTCATTTTATCAAATTTTTCAAAGACTTTCACTCAGGAATGATTACCATGCATTAAGATATTCTGAGAAACCAAGGTGTGTAAATTTTACCAGTGATGATACTTTGATCAACATTAAAAAGGCGGGAATTATGAGGCATTTCTTCATCCGCAAGTAAACATAATCCCAGTTACACACGCTCTGTAGATACTGATGCGCGAGTCACTCGTAAAATGCGTGCTGTGTCTCTTGCAGTTGTGCTGTGTTCAGCTACGCATGTGCTCATCAGTATCAATTTGCGATGTGAAGAGGCCCGTCTATTTGGTGTTGATCAAAGTATAGTGATTAGTTATGCTAAGAACAAATGCAGTGTTGAGCAGACTGAGCCATAGAATTTACAGCCCAGCAAGGTCATCACTGCACCATCAATTTATTATCAATACTCAGTCTTGAGGTTTAAGGGGTTTTCTCTAAGAAAGAAATACTCCATTTATTTTCTTGAAAATTTAGTATTTGGTAGATTTATTTGTGCTGATAACGAATCTAAAATAAAAAAAATAGGTCACCGTGCTCGTTTTTGAGATACAGGCATTTCAAAAAGTATATGTTTTCCCAAAAAATCACCCGATTAACCATACAAAGTATAGGGAAAACTCCAAAATGTCGATCATTATGTGCTTGTAAAATAGTAAATCCTCCATTTATTTTTTTAATTTTTACATATGTTAAAGCACTTTTTGCGCTCTTCAAAATACTGAAATAAAAAAATATGGTCACCGTGTTAGTTTTTCAAGAAAAATGACAAAAACTTGTATTTTTTTGTTAAAATTTGATTACTTTGATTGTCATCTGCGTCTGCATAATTTTCCGCGCATATATTACGCAGCGATGCGGCGCGTGTTTAACCAAACGCTTTAGTATAACATGCGTTCAGTGTGCATTGAAATTTGCGCACGCAAATCGGATGCAACAATTTGTTTGACTTTTTACTATTTATGTCAAAAATCGTTATCCCGCAGTCGTGAGCAACTGCATCTCAGAGAAAACCCCTTAATGGGCGCTCCTCAAAGTGCGGGTAAGGACTGCGTATCGATAGACCTCGAGTGATGTTGCAATAATGAAATCGCTACACTCTGAATGCACCATGAAGCACCAATGTCGAGGGTACCAGAGTAACTATATGGACCAGCAAGCTTTCTCCTATAAAGTGTACATGGACCAGGCACCAGAAATCTGCTTTCTTGATGTGAGTGCAAGAAAGTTGTACCTGCAATAGCTGCCATTTTATATAAATTTTGATTGCATACTGTTTAAACTGTTTACATAGTCTTTGGTCAATGGCTGTTGAAACAGTGCATGAAGAATTATAAGGCAAGGAAATTATGAGGACATTGTATAATAAAGAAATATAACTTATGGCAGCCATTGCAGATAAGACATTCATGCACTCATATGAAGAATTACATCACTAGAAATACATGTAAAAACATCTTGGTTTGGACAAAGCTATCTTGGTTTGAAGTGTCTCAAAACAAAACAATGGCAATTGTTTTGCTATGTAACACCATTTGAATACCTGAAAACAAGTCACGAAAGGAAGACATATAAATGGGCTATTGATTTTGGTGCAAAAGCATTTTAGTTTCAAGTCTTCCTTTCCTGACTTGGTTTTAATAGTGAGAACAATAAAATAATGGCCATTGTTTTGAGGCACTTCAAACCGAGATGCAATGTCCAAACCAAGATGTGTTTTTATTTCTAGTGTGGAAACAGGCCTGACTACCAAGCAGATTGCATAAATCTTAATTTGATGCATAGACGGCATGTGCAATTTATTTCAAGAGCAATTATGATTCTGTGTTCCAGAAGCGTCTATGGTAATAGCAACTAGCTCTAGGCTAGGCACCCCAATTTTCCTGCAAATCATTTTCGAGGCATCACAAACTGTGGTATTAGTAAACAGGTAAAGTATTCAGATTTTTGTCATTAATGCATCAAGTGTGATGAAAATGTGCACACACACTTTGTGTACATTTTGGCTTTTTCACCCAGAGTTGATTTCAGCTTGAACTGACCTGAATACTCTCAATTTGAGCTCCTGGCTCCATGGCAATACCATTACACTTTATGCAGTCTGCAACTACTCTTAAATCTATGATCACAGTACTAAAATTCTGAATTATGCCTCATGTGCTGTTTTATAACTTTCACCTCATTAAATATACATGTAAAGTGGATTGCTTTCATTATTTATTGGCACAATTGTGGATTCACAAAATATTTACCCATTTTCATTTGACAATTAAAAAAAGTAGAGAAGGCTTGTGTGAATTCTCAAATATTTTGCCCTAATTTGACTTTGGTGTAAAATGGCAATCCCATGAAGAAAAGACTTGGATCTCTATTGAAAATAAAAAAAGAAAAGAAAAAAAATGTTGAAAATGCATTAAAAACAGCAACAATTGACTACACCATTTCTTTTAACCCGTTTACACCATGCGTAAAGTCATCATCGATTTAACTTAAATTTAACATCGATTTTGTGGATTAGCATAAAACTGGAGCGTTCACAAATAAGTTGATAAGTCATCTTTTGAAATCGACTTTTTGCAATTGACTTAATACGACCCAGAGGTGGTTTTCAGGATATCCCACAATGCATTATTCTGATACACTGATATATAATAGGCAATAATGGTTTTCTGGGCAAGGGGCTAGTAGGAATTTGAGAAATCAATTGAATAGTACTCATTCATATCTTTCTAGGGATGTGTTTCTTTTCATACTAGCCCAGTGTTTACCCACATTGCTGACACCTCAAAAACCTCAGCAACCTGTACATAAGTATAGGAGTTGAATTGAATTTGCAGGCATATTGTAAAATCAATATATCAGAATGCATTGTGGGATATCCTGAAAACCACCTCTGAATACGACCCGAATATGTTCACACTAGTCATAGAACTGAAATCGATGACGACCTAAGTGAAATCAATGACGACTTTTCGCAAAGTGTGAACGGGTATTTGTGTTAAATTTACTCGTACGGTATTTATATTATGTGCACATTGACCATTGGCCCTCATCCAAGGAGCATCATCAGGCCGAGTAATCTTCTGTCGGCTTGTTGACCCGTGACGGTGTAGAATAGTCATGTGAGAGACGTTTAGGAATTATCTTGAATACTGAGTCGTATCTGTTGTAACTTCAAATTTCCATCTTTACATCACTTGTTGTCATAGTGTGAGCCTGTTTTTAGGGTTCTCTCTTTTCATACCATATTGTTTTTAGGGTTACAAGTACACTGTATCAAATCTAATAAGCACTTTTTTCAACTTTATGTTTATTTTTTTCATTCTAGAAAAAACAAGCATTTCAAGGACATAAATGTGACTGTCTACCACAAACCTCCAGTAAACTTGGCCCTTGTTTTATTGCAGATTCAAAATGAACACCTCTTCACCTTTAATGACTCTTTTTTTCAAATTCATACAACACCGAGAAGATGAGCTACATGCACAATGTACATTTTCAAAGAATGACTTCAAAATACCTAAAATAGTGAGAACATATATGTTACAGTAATATACCAACAAATGTTGGTTTTCAGGTATTTGGGAGTTGTAAATTATGGCCAATTTTTGCCAGGAATCAAAGAAAAGCATGAACATTTAAAATCTGCAAAAATCACAATTTTGTCAGAATATGACTTATGTATGTGTTTGCTGTACTGTAGCTCAAAATGGAAAATGCTGACTTTACTGCAGGTTTGTGATGGACGGTCACATATGTGACCGTCCAGCCCAAAACAGCAGTAAATGCCAGCTCTTGTCATTTTCACTTTTTAAATTATTTTAAAAGACCATGCTTTAAGGATTAAAATGACACCTTAATGAACTTCACACGATTTCCAGAAGTCAAGTTATGGTCCGTCAAAGGTTTTCATGGAGTAAAACGTATAACTGAGATAAACGTGTTCAAAGATTAGAAATCCCTATATTTTCTGTTGATCGTCTTAAGAATATGCCAATTTATTTCACATTTCCTATAACTTGAAATGAAACTTTGCTGGTATTTTGTAGTAAGCACTAGGATTGTGAATCTGTCAAAAAATCAATTTCGGTAAATTATGACCTTGACTTCTATTTTCACCTGTAGCGCAAAATGAAGTTTCTGGCATTTACTGCTCATACGGGCTGGAAGGTCACATATAAGTTTACATTTTGGTTCAGAAAAGGAAGTGAAATAAAGTTCTCACCAGAATATTGATCTCTTTTTCTTATTTATTCAAAAGAAATGTTTCTTGCAAATGTATCCTTGCATCAGAGACCATTTCATCATGTGAATTCAAAAAAGTTGTATCTGCAATAGCTGCCATTTTCATACATTTGCTTTGTACACTATATGCCTGTTCAAGTTTGTCGTAAGTTATCTCATAACTTTACAAACAGTTTACAAATTGTAATTGACAAAAGAAATATCGAATTAATCTTACAACACAATCTTGCACAAAAGATGCCTGTCAATCAAAGTATGGGATAGGCTATTGTCTTCGACAAAAGCAAAAATCCCTGGCTGTCTTAGTTGTGCTTTTTCTCGCGTAAACACAAAAGGATTGTTCATCAAGGTGCAGTTTTGTATCTACTAGTAGAATTGCGCCGTTCTTGAAAAAATGAATAGAGTATTGCCATTGAATGGGAACATTTTGTCAAAAAGACACAATCCTGCACCTCACTCGGATTGTTA
The DNA here is from genome assembly GCA_000969725.1 of Ophiothrix spiculata. Taxonomy (NCBI): domain Eukaryota; kingdom Metazoa; phylum Echinodermata; class Ophiuroidea; order Amphilepidida; family Ophiotrichidae; genus Ophiothrix; species Ophiothrix spiculata. The sequence continues at coordinate 9,767 of JXSR01S001205.1, read as the reverse complement.
CAGATTGCAATTTTTCAAGTGGGGATTATCTATACTAGAATGGGTTAACAAAATATTTTACAAAATGCATTGTTATGCACAGACAGAACAATTTGAACACAACCACTGTATAATGTCCAGTCTTGGGTCGGTGGCTTTTGAAATGACTCTTCAGGTGACAGTGTCATAAATTAAAAAGTCACGACCCATGGGAGAGACATTTTGAAAGATTTTTTTCATCTGGTGAGCAGATAGCAAATATGGCAGCCATTGCAGATATGACTTTCTTGCACTCACATCACAATTTGTTCTTGCTGCAGGCACTGGTTCAAGAATTATGTAAAAGGCAAAGGGGCATCCTATATACTGTAAAAGTAAAAATTTTCACTTGAGTTTTACTTTTGCAAATTTAGCGATTTTCGCGGTTCGAATAGACATCAAACCATAAAATAAACTCATGGAAAGTATCTTTTGTACTAAGTTTCTATTGTAATGACATCAAAACCGCTAAATCAAATTCTCGCCAATTTGAATACATCTGCAAAAACACAGAAATATCTTCCCGTGAAAATATTAACTTTTACAGTACATTAATTAGAATGCCCAAACATCCATTGACTTTTTTTGGATCAAATATATGTCTCTTTAGAGGCAACTGCTGCCAACACCCCCCCCCCCCCTGAAAATTCATGATGGATATCACCAAAAGCGTGTTAAAGACCAAAAAGCACAAAACCCATGTGTATATGTAAAACAACTGTAAAATCAATTAGCGCTGCGATCATGTTACTTATTTTTGATCTGCGTCCATAATGGTATAGAGGCCTTGCATGCTTTTATCGATTGATACCAAACAAAGGATTTGGACTGATGACCTTTCCCGTGAATATGGCGTATCGCAGTCCATTCAACAAAATACTGTAATTAACCTACTGATAATGGTGCATTTTTATTGATGGGACAAAAATGAAGTGTTTGGTAATGGTCACACTTCTATTGAATGCATTTGAGCAATCCGCCATATTTAAGGTATTCTACGTCACATGCAGGGCCTCTATGTGACCCAAGGGATACACTTGAAATAAGTAGCATTTAGGTTTCACTATGATGCTGTATAATGGATATACCAGTGATAATGTGAACTGGAAAAACATGACAAATGGTCAAGACTTTATATCAAGGGTTGATATAATGTCATAGGCTGCTGCAGTCCGTTTGCGTGTTGAGTGTGAATTCATTTGCGGTGCCGTTTGCGGTGAAAATTTTTGGAAATGCAACGCATTGCGTTTTAAGTATGAATTAAGCTTTAGGCAGAAAATAAAATGGTTTGACTCCGAAACCCGCACGCATTGCTATGTGAAAATGAATTTAGTGCATAGAGCTAATTCTAACACTTTTAAGGACCAAGATTTCTTGAAACAGTGTAGTTTGAACGCACCACTGAAACAGTGGTGCACTTCAGTAAGCTTACCTGGTAGTTTTATTAAGTACTTCATACATGGAAATTGGATGATTTTGAAAGTACCATACATGCATCCATGGGTGAATAGATAATCATCTTTAGTGACAAAAATTCCTTTTTCTCAAAAATGAAATCTTGTCGAAAGAAGATACAGAAAAATTAAGTATTTGACATGATTGTCCAATTTCAACCAAATTTGGCTGGCATGTTCAAATGCTAACAAACACAGAGATTACGAGTAAGAAATCATTAAACTTTTACACCAGTTGATCCATGACGTCAATTGTTTCTGTTTTGACCGGCAGTATGTACATGCATCATTCAATACATTGTTTTGAAAATTCCCCCTCCCCCATTGAATGATTGTAAAGAAAAATATAGAATGGTACAGCAAGCGTTTTGAAAGCACAGTCCCTGAACAAAGCAAGCCACCCGTGCATAATGCCAGGCAAAACAATAACAAAAGCCGACTGGTTTCAGGGTTTCCAACATTTAAAGAAAACAAAATTCCCTGATTTTGCCCTGATGAAATCACTAAAGTCTATGATCAATTTTTCGAAGAAAAAATATGAAAACAGGTTACTTTTAAATCCTACGACTATGCATGTTAACATAGCAGAACGGAGACCTGACACACCAGTCAAATGAGTCTGAACGAGTACTTTCAATCTTTCGGGAAATCAACATTCCCTGACTTTTTCCTGATTCGAGGCATTTTTTATCAAATTCCCTTACTTTTCCCTGACTGGAAAAAGTTACATAATTACTCCTGATATGCTGGGAACCATTGGTTAATAATTAACATAATTTACCATAATTTCAACCTAATTTTCATTTCAAAGCAACCTTCAGATCATTTTCACTCATTTTTAACAGCTGGTCCTATCTCAAAATCAGCTTTGCTGTAAACTTGCTTTGTTCAGGGACCGTGCTTTCATAGGTTCATTATGTACCTTTCAGTGTCAAAATATTATTCACATTAACCCTTTGAATCTGACGAGTCCGTATACCAGCTCAAGTGTACATGTACCGTATACCCGATGAGCCACTTTACTGGCTTTTAAGTCACATGTCAGAAACTTGATGTGTCTGTCATGGGTAGTTACAATTTTTAATAGTCTTATTTATATTGGAAGACATCAATAAAGCTTTTAACCCATGTTCGATGGGTCATTTTGCTCTTATTCACTCTAAAGAGGTGAAAAATTCCTCATAATTTTGTAAATTTGATCACAATTTTCAACAAATGTGGCTTCGCCCATAGATTGCAACATAAATGTCGAATATGTCGGTCGACATAAATAGTATTCTTTTGCGAATGCTGGTTATTGGAACAATTTAGGCTACTGTAAAATGAAAAAGTATAGCAAGGGAAATCAAAATCAAAGTAAGTTAAGGGGTTATACTTTGTTTTTTAACTTTCGGGTTGGCCCGGGTCAGCAGTACAGCTACTTGTGGAATAGCCAGGTTTCAAAGGGTTAAACTACTATTTTCAAGTAATTTTTCAATCTCAGCTCCAATCTGAGCTCCATCTTCAAGAACAATAACATTCTGCAGTAAATTATCAGCATCATACTCCTCTTGTAACAATTCTGTCTCTGTTTCTGCATTGCTACAGAACTGCAGGTGCCTCCATTCTTCAAGTGTCCTATGATGCGGTAAGGCAAGAATAAAGAAACTTCTTAAATATTCATAAGCCTCCGGACAATAAGAGTGCAATGTGACAGCAAATTCTTTGAGCTCATCCGAGTATACATGCCATTTGGCGTGACTCTTCTTCGCCATTAGTTCGTACATTTCTTTCGGCACTCCATCAAGCACTGATTCATGTATTTGTTCATGTGCCACATTATTTGCACTGCATTCATGTTTTAATGACTCAACTGATGATTCCAACATTTGTATACGTTCGTCCAGTAATTTTTCTCTTGCCCTCCATTCGTGGCTTAATGACTTAATTGTTTCTTCTAAACTTGTATTTCTAACTCTGAGACGCGCATTTCTAGCTTTAAAACGTTTATTTTTTTGTTGTTCTACTTTGAATTTGACTTTGGTATCTTTCAGAGAATCTACTATTGAGTCCAGTTTATCCTTGATTTGCTTAGGTGAATCACATATTGCATAGCTGTGCTCACCAAACGATGTTCCTTTTGATGATTGTTTCTTTCCTTTTTTGGCTTTCTGCAATAAAACATACATAAAGACAGGTTTGGGAACATGACACACAGAACATGCAGTAGCAACTCATTAATACATAACCTGATAACATGAAATTCCTGATAAAGCAAAGTACTTTGTAAATTCCTCAATTCCTGATATTAAACGCATAGTACTTATAAATTTAATGGATAACACATAGTTCTGATAACAAGTAGCAAAATTATAATTCCTGTATGTGAAACTCCATGTTAACAAGTTTCCACTGTATCTATATATATATCCTGATTGGATAACAACCCGCATCCTCTGACTAATACATAAGGCGTTGGAGCACAATTAGGCCACAACATTATGCGGGCGACCGCAACCTGGCCACAGCCTTTATTTTCCAAGATCCAAGATGGCGACTGTAGGTTTGATTTTTCACCTCAAAGATTATTGTAAAATATTCATTACATGTTAATTTTGGCATTATCTACAGGTACAAAATCAAGACTATCTTCGCCATCTTGGAAAATCAAGGCTGCTGTGGCCAGGTTGCGCACAAAGTTGTGGCCTGATTGTGCTCCAACGCCTAAGGTATCCAGGGTTGTACCGACGGTGCTATGCGGCAGCACTGCTTGAACGAATAATACTCAAGGGAATAAATGTGGTTTCAGAGTAGCTGTTGTTGTGGCACACAACGTTGTGGCAGACGACCAAACATTTGCAATTTTGAGTTGACGTACTGTAGATATGCTGATATCTTAACCAATCCTAATCAATCATTACTAGTCTCTTATACAATATAAAACTGACAGTTCACAATGTTGTAATTACAAGGGATACGCTATGGATTTTGTAACGGAGTCTGATTGTTTGCTGCAGACTTGAAGGTTTAATGAATATAATAGATAATTGGTCTGGCCAGTTACAACCCAGAAGGTATCATCAAAATGTGTTCGGATGTTGGCATATCTTTGGATGGTGAATCAAGAATGAGAAACCCAATATATCAATAATTAACGGCTGATATATCAATATCATAATTTTTTTAATATCCAAAATGCTTAGCCATGCTCATATATACATGCGTAACTCTAACTCTGGGTGAAAATAGCTTGTTACTTTCTCACTACTTTATGGCTTGAAAACTAACCTTTGCTATAAATGATTCAGCTGTTTCAGTCATGGGAGTCAAGCCTGTATTGGAAACCCTTGCTTGTACACTTGGAAACTGGTCCGGAGTGGAAACCCTTGCTTGTAGCCTGGGAGACTGGTCCGGAATGGAAACCCTTGCTTGTACCCCGGGAGATTGGTCTGGACTGGAAACCCTTGCTTGTATGAGGTCTCGTTTCACAACCCTAGGTGTCAATCGCGTACGCAGTTTGGTACTCTGTAGCAAATAAGACATGAATAAATAAATTATATAGGCAGGAGTGGACATCCAGGCATCTTATTTACATCCAGGACCTTTGCCTGATAGCGCGCGGTGAAAACAAATCTTATGGAGAAAATGCTGGCTCTCTGAAATTTTTATTGATTCTAGCAATTTGTCAAAATATTTTGATCCCAAAATCATGCGCAGTGTGTGGTTTTCAAACCACAATAGGATGACAAATAGCTAATCATTTCACATATTTCTTTCTCACTATTTAGTGTCAACATTTTCATATTCTGATGCAGGAGACTTCCTTTTTGAGTAATGTTTATGGGCAACTGACATATACGTTCAGAAAGGTACACCACAAAACTTTTTACGGAACTTCAAAAAATAGGTCTCACAAGCGCTAATACGACTCATAATCGGGAGACAGGTATGCATGCGACCTAAAAGAGAATGAAAATGAAGGGATGACTGGCTGAAATATTGATTGCTTTCACAGTGCACAAAGAGTAACACAAGTTATTTTTAGATCAATGTGCTGCATTTGGCGTAGATCTGCTTTCGGCTATTGGAGCAAACCATTTTGAACATGTGCATTAAATGTTAAAGGACTAGGGGCCAACTCCATTCTTATTCCCCATGTGTTGTTACATACATTTTTTGTAGAGCTGGAATTCAGTGAACGAGTCCATGCACTCTCACAAAGACTGACGCAAATAAAAGGACAGCCCTGGTAGATTCTCAAATAACTGTTTAATATTCACACAGACTGGTTACACCAGAGTCATAGGACTGTCAGTAACTTTATCATGGAAACGTTAACAAACCCTTCCTGTCTCAAATATACAAACCTTTTTTATTAAAATTTTCCAAATAAAATGTCGAAAACATTAAAACTTTCTTTCATTATTATGCATAAAATACCAGCTTGTATTGGAAAGTTATTGTCACGAGTCAATAAATGAGGTCATGATTGCAGAAATAAGCTGAAAAAGCCTCTTTACATATTTTCAATATCTGGTGCTGAGTAAATATCATTCATTCAAACATTTCAAAGATTCAGAATCAATATGCAGCCACTTCTCTAAAGCCAGTTTAAAAAGTCCTAAAATGTGACCCATCCTATCGAAAGGTACCTTAAGGTCGGCATAGTAAAATACGAGATACGGGCCATTGAAGCTGAGCATAGTCAAAAATCACGTCCAAGGTTGAATTTCTAATATCATCAGAAATGTTACCTTTCAAGTGTATCGTAAAACATAAAACACATTTTTTTAAACCAAGATAGAAATCCTTTCTCCATTCAAGTTTTACCAGTACAGAAATTTTAAACTTGATTTTCTCAGTACTATATATAGTTTTCTGAATCAGCCCAATGCCTTTTAACAAATTTGGATGTAACTTTCCAATCGAACTTCACAATAACCCATTTGCATAACCAAAAGCAAGGTGTCACTTTAAAACTTAAATACAATCTTTCAAATGAGACCAAAAAATCCATTTTCATTTTGGGACCTTAAGGTACCCAGGGTACCAGCTTTGACCGTCTTGGGGGGGGCAATATATATGCTTGAAAAAAATTAAATGCACGCGTAGTGCGCGCGCAAAAATATGTGGACAAATTTGTTCATTTTAGCTAAAAAACGCCCATTTTTGGATGAAATAATGGTTTCTTTCTCCTTTCCCTTTTTTCTTCCTTCCTTTTCTTTCTTTTTCTCTTTCCCTTTTCCTTCTTCTTTCTCCTTTTTCTTCTTCACTCTTCCCCTTTTCTCTTCTTCCTCCCTCTTCCCTTCCCATTTTTTGCTCTTCTTCCCGATTTTTTTGCATCCGGGGGGGGGGGGGTGCCCATTGGTTACGCCCCTGAAGGTACCTTTCGATATGACGGGTCACAAATACAAAATATTTTGACAAGTTTTCTGCTTACCTTCCGCAACCAGCTCACTTCAGGATCTGCATGTTTACGTAGTCGTACAATATTCCCACTCCTATCAAAGTCTTCCTCACGGAAGTGCTTGGAACAAACAACGGCCTTTTTTCCAGGTTGATATCCCGGCTCTCTTCCTATGTTGACGACCCATCGCTTCATCCTGTCTGGGTCACTAAAAGGAAAGCTGTAGAAAATAATGGTACAGAGATTTTGATTGGTTAGAAACCAAATATTACACAAAATTTCACCAATATGTGGCTTTATAAGATCTGCATCTATAAGTTCCTGGTAAACCTTTTAAGGATTATGTCTTCTATTCCCTGATTATGTTATCATAATTTTGTGTCTTGTGCTAGACAGTCATTTTTTGAGGAATTGAGGAGAGCAAGGGGGAGGGGTGGAAAGGTTCTTACATACACAAAGTGTTGTGTTATATATACAATACCAGTGTTTCCAAGTGTTTTTCTTTACAGGTTTGGCATAAAAAAGTTGAGCAAAAAAGTACTTTGCATTTTCAAATTTTATAACAGCATATTTTTGCTTTATTTCTCTGAACCTGTGAGGTGATTTTGGCCTTGGTCATTTTCAATTAATTGTTGATCGAAACAAAACGGTTTATTAAAATCTCTCTTTAAACTTCTTGAGTGGCGCATGCGCAAGAGATTCGATTAACCTGGCTCCTGAACCTAGCTCACATAA
>JXSR01S001204.1:52641-69377 GCA_000969725.1 Ophiothrix spiculata | reverse complement strand
ATTCAAACTTACAAATTTCTCCTTCAGCTGTATTCAATGATTAAAGCAATACTATAAAATTTTGATCAAAAATGGTTTATAGTAAAAACATTATAAAATGAAGGAATGTGACTATCTAAAAGTGTTTTCAAGTGTATTTTGTGAAAAAAATTGTCTTGCCACCAAAAATGGATAAAAGCACATGCATGCTTTCCTATACCAATACATGTGGAATCCCGAATTTAATTCAACAAATGGCCGGCCATAACAGAAAAAAAGGAAGCATCTTCGAGCCAAATTGTTTGGAGGGAATTCATATCCACAAAAAACAAACCCAATAAGCCCAAAAAATCAAAAATGATGGATGACAGGGGGCGCCTCATTTTTAACACTATTTTAAAGCAGTATTGCTTTAATATACCATAGATTTTGATACACATATTCAATGATGTAACAGGTGACAGAAGCTGACACTTAAAGATTGAGATGAAATAAAGACTAGCTGAAATAACAAAGTATATGGGGTCAATTCATGTGTCAAAATTTTGAACCTGATAATTTTACATTATATTACCGAATCAGACACTACTTGATATAACACAACGTCAAGAGTTCAAACATAATCAAATTGTAGCACTGAATTCAATCTGAACTGGGTCCTCCGGATGTAAACAGCACTGTGATATTGTATCTACTATTCAAAAGGCTAGATAAAACCACACATCTTATGGCTCATCTTTCAGTTACACTCATACTCATTGGTATCTGAAATAGGGATGTTTATGGTTTTACTTCTATTTCATTTAACTCTTTCATTCCGAAAAGCTTGCAAAAGAGTGCATGATTGACAGGGATTAATTTCCAGCATAACCTATAAAAATATCTGTAAAAAGAGTAAAGAAAATCAGAATTCAGCCTGTAACCGCTTGATACAAAGAGGTGTCTAGTGCAATCATCAATTTTGGCAATAAGAATAATCCTGGCGATCTACAACTATCATTAGTGAATACCCTGTGGTGCTCTGAGCGGCTTTTCCTCCAAATAGAGCGTTTTGTAAAAAAGACATTCTGGAGCGATAGAGTTGATTAATATTCATAGACTGTCAGGCATTTTTGTTGCCTATAATTTTTCACCTGAATGCTTCTTTAGCTTAGATTGTCAAAGTGCCTTTTTTATTATGTAAAATATCTTTAATTGCTCAGTGTAAAAAGTGGCTTCCTCGACAAGTGTGCTTTTAATTTTTTCCCTTGATCATCATATGCACTGTTGACTTAGTTGTATATTTTGGTTTGTTATATAAAATGGGAAAATACCTGTAAATAAACTATCATATTATTTTAAAGTCATCAATGCAACAATGGGCAAAGACAACAATTTCTATAAGTCACTATCATAGTCATACAATTTCCCTTTTGCAAATAATAACATTTAAACCATTATAGACACTTTTGAAATATAAATGAACATTCTAAAAGAATGTGAGTGAAAATGCCAGTGAGTTTAATATTCCACATACAACCTTAATTTACACTCATGGTACTGAATAGATGCTAGAGGCTTTACTTGCTCATCCAAACCTATATCTAAATGGCATGGAATGCTAACACGGTTCTTAAAAACAAACTTTTTACATCACTGAACACATAGCCTCATTGAGAAAATCGCCTTATGTCTAGACCAAGACACGCACTTTCAATCAGAGGAGTGAGAGGAATACATTGTAAAATCTGCTCAAAGCAAACTGGAAATATTGAAATAACCCAAGTGATTTGCTTATGCATCCTTCTCCAATGTCATGGCAAATGTGTTTTACAATTTGTGGTAATTATACAACTATTGTACTAGCAAAAAATAATATGTATTGGACTATATTCAAATAATTAGAAATGATTTTTTCTCATTTGCTTCAGAGAATATTTTCTGTTTGTTTATTGAAATAGTAGCTTGTGAATTTTGTCAATGTAGATGAAACACGTATAAGGTGTATGAAAACTCTATGGCTATCTGGACAATTGCTCCAATTGTGACATCATTTGTGACTGTCCACCTCAAATGAGCTGTAAATGATATTAATATGTGACTGTCCACCTCAAATGAGCTGTAAATGCATCAAACTTCATTTTGCGCTATAGGTGAAAAAACATGTCAAGGTCGTAATTTGGCGATATTGATTTTTGACAGATTCCCAATCCCTGTGCTTATTTCAAAACACCAGCAAAGTTTCATTTCAAGAAAATGATTGGAAATATGAAATACATCTGTATATTTTGAGAACAATCAAAAGAAAATATAGGATTACTGATCTTTGAATGTGTTTACAGTGTTTATCTCAGTACACATTTTATTCTTGACAAACGGTATTGAATATATGCTAGAGGCTTTACTTGCTCATCCAAACCTTCGTCTGAATGGCATGGAATGCTAACACGGTTCTTAAAAACAAACTTTTTACATCACTGAACACATAGCCTCATTGAGAAAATCCCCTTATGTCGAGACCCAGACACGTGCTTTCAATCGAAGCAGGCTATTCAAATAAGAGTGAGAGGAATACATTGTGAAACAGTGTAAAAGCCAAATGAAAATACTGAGGTAACCCAAGTGATTTGCTAATGTAAAGCATCCTTATCCAATGTCATGGCTAATGGGGTTTTGTAGTTCAGGATAATTATACAGCCATACTAGCTTCAAATAATGTATGCCGAATTGAAATCTCTTTGAAATAGTAACTTGATAATTTTTCCAGCATAGTTGAGACATAGATATACTCAATGACCATCTGAAAACTGTCTTGTCCAAATTCGGCATAGACCCTGAATCCAGTATGTTATGAGTATTTGCAGAAACCCCCTGGATTCTAAATTACAGTCAAATCTGAGTTTTGCATCTATGGATCTTTATCTCTCTTTTCTGCTGGAATGAGATTATTAGCCTAACAGAAAAAAATGTTTCTGTAAAAGCTGGGCGAAATACCGTGTATGATAGTCTACCCAGAATTGCTGTGAGTGTTGTACGTAATGGATTTCAAAAGTTTTACAGACTATCAACATGCCATTACTCTATACAGGGTGTCCCAATAAAAATGCATCACTTTTATTTTTGATCATATCTCAGAAACCAATAAATGAAAATAAAAACTTTCTTCATAATACCACTAAGTATAGTGTAATCTTTCATCAATTAAATTTTGAGCAAAATCCGTCGGGCTGTTCTTGAGAAAACAAGAATTTTGTAAGAGGACTCGAATTTACTCTATTCTAATGGGGTTTACCGCAGTAACTTATGTTTATCGTGTTAATAAAGTACATCTTTGGTTACTATTGATCAATTTATTTTAAACCTGCAAAATAGACACCTAGATATCACAAAATATGGCACAGATATTAAAAACATAATTTTGATATCTTTTTCGGTACTGAAAGTAGCACCGTAATTCAATTTGTAGGTTTTGCTGTTTTGCAGAGTTAAATAAAAAACAGTTCACGGTTTCGCAAGCAAACTTAACCAAGGTACAAATTTCCTTTAACATTTAATGCAAAGTCTATTTCAAAAATACTTTGTATCTTCTACATATTGACCTTTTTTCATAAAAAAAGTAAATTTTTATGATTGTCACTTGGCACTGCAGAGAAAACAAGTTAGGAATATAACGTTGTCAACATATTTCCTCGTGAAAAGTGTAATGTCCGTTAGTCCATGATAGCTCACGTTGTATAATTTTGGTACAAGTAACTTTCAAGCAACTCTGCCTTTCACATGTCCACAATCAATTTCCAGGTACCTTTGTGTTCTTATCATCATGATTTTGTCCAATGATACGCTTTACATCCCGGACGATGATGGGAGTTGAGTGTGATCAAACAAGCTTGCAAGTTTTGATCAGGTTTATTCAAATTCTAAATTTTCTGTTGTTGTTGGTATTGTTGCTTTTGTTGTTGTTGTGGCTGTTGTTTTGCAGTTGCTTTCCTGTGAGGGTGTTTATTAATGAATAAAATGAGTTTTCCATTTAGAGTAGGCCTACTACTGTGGTAAGATGGTCATGTCAGATCGATGATAGTTGGAAATATGAGTTACTGTGGTAAACTCCATTGGAATGGGATAAAATTGGGTCTTCTTACAAAATTCTAGTTTTCCCAAGAACGACTCGACGGATTTTGCTCAAAATTTCACAGATGAAAAACTAAACTATATTAATTTTTATTATGAAACAAGTTTTACGTTTTGTCTATTGGTTTCTGAGATATGATCAAAAATAAAAGTGATGCATTTTTATTGGGACACCCTGTATTAGAGTATCAACACACAAGCGATATAAGGAAATACAAGCTAGGATAACAAAATTTTCTAAATATATCCCTGCCTGGGAAACAGTTAAAGCGCTAGTGGAAGATGTATTGTCTTCTCTACAGTACTATTTGTACAGTATGAACCATTGGTGTGCAGTGTATCTACGTGTCAAGCGACGATCGTGCAATTGACTAGCTTTTTTATGGTACTTGTTTCTTTGTGTTTACAAGCTTCTACACCTGTCAAATTCAATTATGAGTAATGGGGCTGTTGAAGCAGCGACCATAGCTACACAAATTAAGATGGATGGAACAAGTGGAGATGATAATGGGGAAAAGTAAACTAAACATGTAAATGACAATTTTGTGTATACTAGCCCATATCAAATTGCAATTTATCGATAATGTTATCAACATGTTTGTGTTTTAACATATTGATACTCAAGAAGTGTATAGATTACAAGAGATATAGATGTGGATAGCTGAGGTAGCATCCTGTGATCTGGGTCACTCTGTCAAATCTGAAACGTATATAGCACACATACTTTGGAACCAACTTCATGTTGTTATTAATCAAAACAATATCCCTTCAAAAACATCCATATACATGTTGGGGGAATAAACTAAATAGGACTTTCGGCATACACAACTACAAAAATAAATGTATAAAATGTTAGAACAGTTCTATATATTGTTGACAAAACATACTTTCAAAATCAGGTTGGTTGGTAATATGACAAGAGACAAATTTTGAAAGAAAAAATATTGTTCTTTCTTATACATTAGAAGAAAATTCAAATTTGATCATCAATAAGCAAAACATCAAATATATTTTACCCAGCCAATAATCTGTAATTTTCTTTTCAAAAGATACCAAGGAATAATTCTCCACATCTCACTCAGGATATCTCGCTATAGGGTCATTTAAATATCAAGAGGTAATTACATTAAAACAAGAGTTATGAATTCCGTAAATCTGACAGGCAATTGTTGTATCTTATCCCTAATTTCAAATAGGAACTACATTATCGTCACATGAGTGAAAGAAATTCGTATCTGCAATAGCTGTCATTTTTCATAAATTTACATTGCACACTGTATAATGTCCAGTCTTTGGTCAGTGTCTCTTGAAATGGTTCTTCAAGTGGTGCTGTCACCTGCAGAACAATTTCAAGAGCTACTGACATATATGAGCAAATTTTTGCATTGTAGCAAATTTTGGTGTTGAATGAAAATAAAATATGGGAGCCATTGCAGATACAACTTCCATGCTCTCACATGACATTTTGTTATTACATGTCATGTAAGAGCATGAAAGTTGTATCTGCAATGGCTCCCATATTTTATTTTCATTCAACACCCAAAACTTTTTTTTCATGTAAAACACAAAGAGGTAAAACATTCTCATAAATCGAAATTTTGGAAAGATATTACCACTGGACAGCTCCTCCTCCTGTTACAGTCCAGCAACTTGAAACTAAAATATTGTAACTAATAACTGTTACCCATTAAACTGCTTTGGCTTTTGATCTCCCATATACATATAAAAAAGGTAAATATAAAGAAAGGGTAGAGAATAAAGCGAATATGAAGAAATAAAATATGTATAATCTAATTTTGAAATTTTATACTTTCTGCTCATTTGGTGGGAACAAGTCTCAATCCCAAAATGTACTAAGGATACACTTCAAAACTCAACCAGTGGCACGCCGGTCGGAATCGCCGGTTCTGACTGGTTGCCATTGTTCAGAACAATAACAACTACCGGTTCCAGATGGTCAACTGCCCGGTCAACTGCCAGTTGAGTTTTGAGCGGCCAAAAAACTTTCACTGAAATATAAATTTACATTAAATAGAATACAAGCGAATATACTACTCAATTTAATATTGCACACACAACCTTAATTTACACTGATGGTATTGAATAAATGCTAGAGGCTTTACTTGCTCATCTAAATTCAAATCTGAATGGCATGGAATGCTAACACGGTTCTTTAAAACACACTTTGTACATCACTGAACAATTCTCATACAGAAAATCCACTTATGTCTAGACGAAGACACACGCACTTTCCTTCAAAGCAGGTTATATAAGTCAGAGTGAAAGAAATACTTTGTAAAGCAGCCTCAAAGCAAAACATTGAAATAACCCAAGTAATTTGCTAATGTAATGCATCTTTCTCCAATGTCATGGCAAATGTGTTTTGCAGTTAGTGATAAAACAAACAGCCTTACTGGTTTCAGATAATGTTATATTGAAATCGCTACATGATAATTTTGTCAGTGCAGTGTATCTGAACTCTGTGACCATCTAAATATAGCCTTACATGTTATGAGCATTTTTACTAACCCAAGGTTTTAAAAGATATCAATATTTGATACCTTAAAGACCCTGGTTTTGTAGCTCCAGTCAGGTTTGATGTCCCAGAAGAAAATTACTAGTAGTGGCTTCACAGAATAGAATGTTTTTGTAAAATCTTGGTGTGATGATACTCTAAGAATTATTGTGTGGATGTAGATTTGGATAGATAAGTTACTTGCATAACAGAATATTTTCCATCAAATTTATAAATGTGCAGCAGAGAAAACTGACCTTACTGAAACATTAAATCAGAACATTCTAACAGGTTGTGGGTGAATACAGGGTGTATCAAAAAGAAGTTTACAGTGATTAAAGTGACCCTATTTCAAAAAGTATGATGCATTCTCGAAATTTGCTTTTAATTTTAAGTAGAAGAGACCACTATCTTTCCAAAACAGAAAAAATTACAGTCGTACGACAACTGATACGAAAATTATGGTCAATTTTGTAAAATGTAAATAAAATCACCAGTGCAAAGATTGATTGGTTCCATATTTGCAATTTTGACTGAAGGTAACATCTTTTAGGTAAAAAGATGATCAATTTAGACGAAACAAATAAGGTCTGACGTTTGGAGGCTAAGTCCTATCAGTTTTTGCCATGTAATTACAGTTTGAATAAACTTTGGATATTTGACCATTGTCAGCCATTTTTATCACTGCATTAACAAGACTATTTCACTGTCCCCACATTAAAGAAAAGAACTTCCCTAGATATTTGAATTCACAAATGTCGTGGCATCAGTAATGATTTTACAATATCACTTGGTTTGATGTCCTAAGGTCTCTTCCATATGGGTTAGTTTAAGCCAAAGATATTAACGAATTGGTCGACATCTTTTGATCAATGTCTAAAACTGATTGCCAAAAAGTTTCGCACTTAGTTAACAGAGTTCCAATCTGACATGCAGGTAATGTTTAAGTTCTTTTGTCTTTGTAAAAAAGGGAAAAACTTAAGGATCTGTCATTATTTTGTTGACTTTGCGCAACCGTTTTTATTTACAATTTACAAAATTGAACATAATTTTTGTTCTGGTTGTCGTACATCTGTAATTTTTTCTGTTATGGAAAGATAATGGTCTCTTCTAATTAAAATTAAAAGCAAATTTAGAGAATATATCATACTTTTCGAAATGGGGTCACTTTAATCACTGTAAACTTCTTTTTGATACACCCTGTATATGTGATGACTCACCCTGAAAGGGGGGACTTTGCAACAGAACACTTTTCAAGAAACAGGTGAAAATAGGCAGCAAAAAATAAAGAAAATAATAAGAAATTCAAACAGATTGTAAAATGTGATGGCCTTTATCAATTTCAACAAGTAAGATGTCCTTTTAAAGCTTAGAAAATGCTGCAAAAGATGAAATGAAAAACTCAAAAATTGATATCATCTGCAAAGTCCCTCCTTTAAGGGTGAGCCATTACATATACCATTCAGTTTAATATTCCACACACGAACTTAATTTCCAATCATGGCATTGCATAAACGACTTAATTACTTATCCCAATGCTTATCTGAATGTAATGGAATGCTAATAAGGTTCTTCAATACAAACCTTTTCCATCACTGAATACATAGCCTTACAGAGAATATCCCTTTAATATGGCTAGACCCAGACACGCACTTTCAATCAAAGCAAGCTATTCAAATAAGAGTGAGAGGAATACATTGTAAACCAACCTCCGAAGCAAAATGGAAATATTGAAATATCCAAAGTGATTTGATGCACCCTTTTCCGATGTCATGCCTATGTGTTTTACGGTTTGTGACAATTACACAGTCATACTAGCTACAAATATGTACTGAGTTATATTGAAATAGTATCTTGATATCATTTTGTCAGCTTAGTTGAGACATGGTTATTGTGTATTTGAACCCTAGGCTATGACTGGCTATGACCATCTGAACACAATCTTGTTCCAATTCAGTATGTTACACACATTCTAACTAGTTTTGAGGGTTTAAGTATGCCCACATCTGATACCTTAAAAACCCTGGCTTTGCAGCACAAGTCTCTTTTGATCTGCCAGAAATAGCAGTGGCTTCACAGAGTAAAACGTTTTTGGATTGTGTTGATGATAGTCTAAGAATTGCTGTGGATGTAGATTTGGATAGCCAAGTTATCAATAATTTGCAATCTAGGTCACCCTGTCAAATCTGAAGCTTATATATAGCATCTATATCTCTGGGACCAGTTTCAAGTTGTTATCAATCAAAACAATATCCCTTACAAAAACATCCATTGATACTTGATTTCATGTTTTCTCGTGCAGGGGAAACACTAACTAGTTTGCTGGTATACATAGATGGGTTTACCGTCTCATTTATCAACTACAAATATAAAGGTACAAAATGTACGTAACATCTTATTTGATGCTTCAACAATTCTGTATATTCATGAAAACACATAGTTTTAAAATCAAATTGATAATATGCCCAAGAAATAAATTTCCAAGGATAAAATATCGTTCTTCCACATGCACTTGTAGTTATAAGAAAATTCACATCTGATTAAGTTAGCAACACATTAAATTTAATTTACCCAGTCAATAATCTCAAATTCTCTTTTCAAAAGGCATCATATGCCCAAAAGGCATAATATTCCCAAGAAATAAATTTCCAAGGATAAAATATCGTTCTTCCACATGCACTTGTAATTTTTATAAGAAAATTCACATCTGATTGAGTTAGCCACACATTAATTTTAATTTATCCAGCCAATTCTGTTGGACGCAGTTGTTGAATTTGGCGTACTCAGTCCTTGTTACTGGAGTGAAATTTGCTGTGCGATGTCTATGGAGTGAACCAATATTTCAACACTATATTTTATGTTTCCGCTCTATTCTATTCATTAATATTTACTTACAATAATGATGAAAGACACATTTTTGAACAATATATCAAAGAAAGGGTTGATACAAAAATTAATTTAGCTGAAAATGTAAATTTTGTAGACCTTTTCATTGACCCCAATGCAATGTTTCACGCCAGGGAGTAACATAGAACAGCCTCAATTGACCAATCAGAGGACAGGATTCTAGTATGTGACATCAGTGCGTCCAACAGAATAATCTCAAACTGCATCCCACTCAAGATAAAATGCTATAAGATCATTTAAGGGAGTGAACGCGATCAATTTATTTAAACAGGATCATTTGTCAGTTTATATCAGTTTTAACTCACAAATATCAAATTCCTTCATGATAACTATATTTTTCTTCATATTAAACCTTCATCTCCTTTCCAAGCCTCTTGTCTAGGAATCTTAATATTACGCCTGTTGACTTAAGTACCAATACATACCTAAGGATATTTACACTAACTGTAATTTGCAGCCAATAATGTGCAAATAACCCATGAAACTGATCGCATGTCCATACACATTACTTCATATCTCATCTTGTTAGTAGCATAACTGGGTCATGTCACCTTTAAGCAAGTATATGAAATATAGACATCAGACGGTGGTATTGATTCTCCATAGTAATTTTCTCATCCCTGTATATATCATTTAGAATAACAAGATGTAATCATACTTGTATTTTGAGTAAGTGCACCTCAAGTTAACATGTCTATTGGCAAACTTGACTTAGATTGGATGATATCAAGGGGAATCCACAAGGATGATCAGGGTAACTAGCTAAATAGATATTTGAGGTTTTTTGGTACAATTTCTGACTCATAATTATCATCATAATTATTAGTATTAGGAGAGTAAAGTTTGATAAGCTGAGAGGGATATATTTTTAAAAAGTTAAGAGTTAAAGCATTTGATTACAATTAAAACATAGATTCAAAAGTTTTTTAAAGTTTTGTCATTAATATTTGCCTCATAGACTTCTAAATCTATGGATTTTAGAAAGAGGTATTTTTCCCTGGTTTCAAATAGGGAATGGTATTTGTTATTAAAGTAAGCTTGCCTAGTTATTGTTATATCTCTAGTAACTTCAAACTCAAGCCCATAGACAGGGGTGGTTCGATCAACCCCTAAATCAAACCCACTTTATAGCTTGAAATGAAAACTCTGGTTACCTGAAACTCCTCTCTCTTTAAATCTCTCCACAGATTGACATTTCTAAGTAAAGTACCCATGTATGCCTAGACTAATATTTAAGCTTATAAGAATATTTAAGCTTATTACAATTTGCAGCCAATAATGTGAGGATATCCTGTCAAATTGATCTTATGTCCATACACATTAGTTCAAATCTCATCTTGTTAGTAAAACATAACTGGGTCACTTATGTAAGCATAGGCTAGACACCATGCAGACAGTGGCATTGATTCTCCCTATATTGGCAGGCTCTTTACATCATCATTATGAGTATCTTACTTGTATTAACTATCATCTACAATAGAGCGAGGTAATCAAACTTGCATTTTGAAATAAGTTAACCACAAGTAAATATAATATATGGGAACTTTGACTCTGAGATAAAATAATTGAGAGCAAAACAGAAATCAAATCCAATTTATTGATAGTACATTTCAGAACAACTTGGTGACACTTGAAACTGAGTCAAAAAGACAATGCTTCCTTGATATCTTAATCATTTTCTTTTAGAATTCAGAGTTTGACTTGCAATTGAAAGATGCATAATTTAGTATCTCCTTTCTCCATGGTTTCATGAAGGAGCATCAGATGTCCATTGTTTCAAAAAGTAAGTTCTCAGTTTCGTATGAAAAATATCCTCTAAAGTGTCCTATATATTTTCAAATTTCACTAAAAACTATTTGAACTGTTTTGATTTATGCGCAATTATCCATATAATTTCCTGTGTGAATATATTTATGATTGCCATAAATTAGCACATTTTCATATGTGTATGGAATTCGGTGCAGCTATAAAATTTCACATTGGTTATAAGAAAACTATTTTGGTACCAATTTCTAAAAGTTAATAAAAACATTTGAAAAAAGCAGCACATTTGAAAAAAGCAGCACACCCATCTTTAAATTAAAGTTTGAAAAAGGATCCAACACAATTTTCAATACTTAAAACATTAAAGTGGATGGTTACAGCCTGACCATCTCACTGCAAAGGGGATATTTTTTCCAACAAACTTTTCTTCTTCCTGCCTAAGGAAATTGAGCTTATTACAATTGTGCAGCCAATAATATATGGCTTTTCCCTCAATTTGATCCAATGTTCAAACACACTATTTCACATTTCATCTTGTTAAGAACATGCAACTAGGTTAACTCCTTAAACCCGGAACAGTAACAACATGACTGGCTAACACATATTCCTTAAAGCAAATGCATAGCAAATAATAGGTGTTTTAACACTTTAAACTTTGAATCTTGTCAAAACAAGATTAAAAGTTTTGTTTTCCTAAAGTTGTCTGGATTTCTCTAAAAGATAAGTGTATAATCCTTTTTGATAAATCAACCCAGAGAACGTAGTAAGCATAAATATTTCTATTACTATTGAAAGGTTCCGCAGCTAATAATACTAAAAATGCAAAATTTGAGGGTATAGTTAAGCTTAACAACTTCAAAGTTGAATATTTTTACTATTTGTCTTTCATTAAATTTGTTCAGATGCTTACAACTCCCAATGTTATAAAAGAAGTAATATGGTATTTTATGCATCATTTAGAAAGAAGTATAAAAGTATCAAATATGTGACATGATCAAGGGGACGTCAGAAATATCAATTTTTAGTTACAGGAGAATAAAGGTAGAAAGAATATTCTTTTTTCTTAAATGCTTTTAAGATAAAAGAATTATCATATATCTTGCATAATGATATTGTTTGGAAGAAAAAAAATGCAGTTTTGATGCACAATTATTAAGAAATCAAAAATTGAAAGTTGCCTACATGCAACTATAACTTTTCATGATCGTGTCACATAAAAACTAAACTTAAATTTGAAATTTTTTCCATCACAGGCTTACATAGATAAGTTACAAAAACAGATATGATCTGAGAAAAAAGTACTAAACTAATTGCAAAAGTAATTACTACTTGTATCCAACTTTCCCTTATTCTTTAATTTTCCAACTAATTGTTTCCCTCTTTGATGTATGCCTTTTTTCGGATGATATGCCAATTAATTGGATTTAAGATAATAGCACAGGTTATACTTGGTAATCCAATCAGCTACCTTTTAATTACACCACAATGTTACATTTCTTATTACTATTGTAACAATGTAACTCACCTATTAAAACGATCAACACTGCAATTACAAATTTCCATTCTTATGAAAAGTGTAATAAAGTATGTAAACTTGTCAGAAAATCACCATGATCTATGACTCATTTCAAATTTGCCATGTTCCCTACAGATCTATACCACTTTCGCAAATTGATAATTTTTGCAAACAATCTACAAATTACACTAAATGTTGAATTCAATTCAGAATGCATTCAAATTAATTTTTCCTATTGTTTAATTCTGCATTCAGACTGAAATTATCTAGGTTAACATGTGATAGATGACTTCTGTTCATTTTTTGGTATGAATATGACCTACATTCAAGACATTTACTAGTGACCTAAATATATAAAATATAAAAATAGTGTCCTTAAGCACCTAAAACATTTCACGATTGTCAAGGCTTACCCCTAACCATGCTACCTATTTCACAGTTCACAACACCAACATCTAGTGTTTCTGAATTTGCCAAGGTAGAGATATACAAGTCTCACCATATTTGCATTGAACTTCTCTATAGATAGATTTCTTTTAACTGATCATATTTAAAATATCAAAAAAGTGTTCCTCTTGTATTTTACATACTTCACCAAAACAGCAATTCAAGGAAATGGTTTAAAATAGATACATATGGACATATTGTATCAAAAGTTTTATAGGGTGCAATATCCCAAATAACGTTCCTATACTTTTACACGTAAAGTAGGGGTCTGAAAACGCTCTGTATCTCTGTAATTAGTGATTCAAGCATTCTAGATTTAACTTTGTTTTCAAGTTTTGAAGCAAACCTTCCAGAAATCATCAAAGAAACAATATGGTGACCGGCTTGTTTTCCCGATAGATCAGGCGATATTTTGTAATGTTTTTGCCGACCTGTCATAAAAAAGCCCGACTTGACCGAGTATTTCTAGAGACACGCATATTTGTTCCATCTTTAATTTCATTATAAAATGTTCTGTGGTGCTGATTTTTTCTACACATTTACAACTATTTCTAAACTAAATAATTAGCATAAAATCAAAATGAAACATAGTCCCATATTATTTCTATATAACTGTAATTTAATGTCCTATTCCACCTTTGTGGTTTAAAAACAGGCAAATTTGCCACTAGCATCACTACGTGTAGCGATTTACGATATTGCGACCGATAACGACTTTAACATACAAAATCTAATAAGGTAAAGTATATTTTAGGTGAAATAAAACATAACACAATTACCTCTGAATCTAACACTTAACCCAAACCCTATATCTTAATACTAACCATTACAAATCAATGAACAAGATTTTAAAAAGTAAAATACATCATAAAATGGAATAACTTATACACAGTTAAAATCTGCATAAAATGGTATATAAAAGATGATTCTGCATAAATAAACATATTTTGTAATAAGCACTAAAGAGAAATCATTCGGATTACATTATTTTTGGAAATGTGTAATGGGTACTAATGGATATACAAGGAGGAGCATATTTTTTCCACATGATCAGTGCATTAAAATGCATATACGTTGTGTTTGTTGACAAAGTTGACTTCCATGTGCCTTCCATAAAGTTGACAAACTTCATTACAGGTCAAAATACATAAGAAAATCATAATTGATTTTTCTGCACATTCACAATATTTATGCATTGTTCCAAACACCTGCCATGTTTTATTTCAAAAAACTGAACTGACATACGGAAAAGAAATCAGAAAACATATAGCTTACTGTTTTTTTAATGCCCATATCAGATATTTACCTCTTACTCCATGACAAACTTTGACATGTCAAATTTCTCTGGTCAAATTGGTTATGTTTTGATTTAAATTTAAACATATTTGCAGTGACAATTGTCAATAATTGGTATTGAGAAATGATCACAATAATGTTAAAACATGCAACAAATGAAAAAAATCTGGCTTAAGCATTTCACTTGCTCTTTAAAGACATGTTTTGCTTCAAGAATATATTTAAAAATAAATTAAAGACAAATTATTCTACGCAATCTAAAAATCAAACTCTACAAAAATAACTGTACCATGCAATGAACTTTTGTGTGATAAGTCTAAATATACCATTGAATATGATTGGAACATAATTATATGCATTGAAGTAATAAACTTAGGTTGCATGTATAATTAAATCAATTTTTCTTGGTTTAGTTCCAAAAACTAGGTCACTATATATAATTGGAACTCAGCAATATGAACCAAATGACTTTATTTTTCAAATTACTTTAATTTAAACCCTGAAGTATAATATAAATAAACATAAACCAATATGACCAAATTATTTGGTTCATAGTTTTGGAATCACAACCACATACCTAATCTTGCTGAATATTCAAGTGAAGTTGTTTTCAAATTTTGTCCATGTGGTGGCAAGAAAATTAGCCAAAAATAATACTAAAAACATAGTATTCACGCACAAAATATATGCAGTTATTTTGTCTCCCAATCAATCATTGCTAGCCTCTTACACGATACAACAATACCAGTTTACAATGCAGTAGAATACAATGTTATGGATCTAGTAACAGAGTCTGATTTCTTGGTTTGGCAGAGTATAAAAGTCAAAGCGAATAGCAAATCCAGGCATCTGGTGTCAATGGAACATTTCCCTTACAAACTGTGGTATTTACATGGTTCTTTGGTTCAAAATCTATGTATGAGATTTTTCAAGACTGTATAAATACATAAAAACAATTATTTAAAAAGAAAAAAAGAAAAAATTACAAAACTTTAACAAAAATTAAAAATGAAAATTGAACAGGGACAAAGGCATTTTGTATGCAATTCTGTTCAAAATAATGGACGGTCTCTTTTCCTTTAAATTTAGCATTTTATACAGGGGCATATTTCTACCAAGACCATAGGTACCCTCCCCCTGGACTTTGGAGAATACTAGCATGAAGAAATAATTTGTAAGTAAATCTTAACATACAGCTGCTTTGCCTCATGCCATGCCTTCGGTAATGGATTTCATTGAGATTTGTCTTTATTACAGATCCTTTCTTTTAGTGTTCTTATGGAATCCTGGGTCGAATCATCATATTGTATATACCGTATTTGTTCCGATTGGCGCCCATGCTCCAATACGCGCTCACCTCATGGTTTTGAATTGTAAGAATAGAGGATAAATAAGCGCCCATGCAGATTTTGAAATCCGTAAGTATCACATCGTCAGTTATTTAAATTTCAAACCTCTACATTGGCACCTGCATTACAATGAACAGAATTGCAAACAATGCTAATATATGTACGATCGTCAATGATGCATGTGAAGCATACAAAATACAGGTTGAAAATTGTTTGCACAATGGAGAAAAATAAGCGCCCACCAAAAATGACTTTGTTAAGCGCCCTGGGGATGATTATTAGAATGAATACAGTACATGTCACAATTTAAACTTCGTATCTCTAACAGACGGTACTAAATGACAATTGTGCTAAAATGAACAGTAGAAACAGGATATCATGACCATGAGTGCAATTTTTTTTTGATATCTGGAATTATGAATTTGATTGACTTTTGCCCTGCTTGAACAGTATGTAATATACTGGTTACTATCATCATCTCACAGCTTGTAGGGGCATTGGACAAGTTCAGCATCAACCCCAAACTTTTTAATATTTTTGCATCATTTGAAGGGTTTGCAGTAACAATGGCAGCATGCAATTTCATTATTAAATTCAAACCCTGTATATCAAAATCTTTTATTTTTAATTATCGTTGTCAACTATGATAAATCTTGCCATGGCGTTGCGTCACAAATAGGTCCATCAAATATCATGGATTTGTTACATATTAACCCTAATAATGATAGAAAACATGCATTTCTGCTAAAACTTCTTTACGTATTTGGGAAAATTTTGTATCATATGAAAGGTCTATTTATACTCTATTTATGTGTAAAAAGTGAGCTTTCCATGATTTTAATTAATGAAGTTATAC